>JBCEWB010103585.1:0-12048 GCA_039654565.1 Peronia peronii | reverse complement strand
GTATGTATGTATGTATGTATGTATGTATGTATGTATGTATGTATGTATCTATCTGTCTGTCTGTCTGTCTGTCTGTCATTCTTTCTTTCTTTGTATCTGTCTATGAATGCATAAGTGGATGGATGGATAGCAAGTACATGATAAACATTCTGGAAACAGAGAGTAATCCTCCAGGATGCTCTGTAATTAATATCCTAAAAAAAAAAAAAAAAAGAAACACCCACGAGAAAAATATTCCGTCGTTAAATTTGTTTAATTTTTTTCTCTTCAGTCCTCCTCTCTTCCTTTTTGTTCCTTCAATTTTTCTCAGCATAATGAATAAGGTAATCACTGTACAGAACTATAAAAATTTTGTTCCATGTGCCTTTGTAATTTAAAAACAATTTTTGTTTTCATTGTTTTTCTCGTCGTCTTCTTCCTATATGCTTTTTTTTTTTTTAAATTTATCTAATTCGTCTCAAATGTCCTCCATCTTATGTTGGGACATCGGTGTAGAGGGACCATAAGTCAAGAGACGAAATAGTAACAAGCCCTAAGATCTGATTAAATGGAAGCCTTTGTTCCATAATATTTTGGCACATGATTGGTCTCTATTTAATCACCTGAAGATGCTGTCAGTGATTTCAATGTCCACTAAATAGCTTGCACTGCAATCAGCAAAGTTACTGACAAAAAAATACATTATTCACTGCAATTGTGCAAAATTACATTTATTGTCCGAATATGCAACGGTCAGGAAAACCTACTACAATCTACATTTGCTGAGTTTCTGAAGACGTGTGTCAGTCATTTCTATAGCATCTAATTATCTTTTGTTTTTCCTGAAACCACTACAATGCAACCTGGAAGACATAAACTTTTGTCGGCCTCTCTGATTTACATGCATTTCAGGAAAAGCTCGTGCTGCATGGTAAGGTTAATAAAGCAAAACAAGACAAACACAAACTAAAAAGGAAAAGGTCAAACGTAATCAAGAGCGTACTCAGAGACACAAACTAGACCTTGATCTTTTTTATGACAGATGTCACAAATTTTAGGAGCCCCTACTTATAAAATCACAGAGTCGAGTAGTCTCCCGAGAACGGGTGGCCTCCAAAAGGACCAGAGAGGTCACAATGTGACTTGAAAACAGATGTGATCATTTGGGGACTGAAAACAAACAGACAACCAAACAATTAAAAAATAAAACAAAGGAAAGGAAAAAGTGTGTGTGTGAGAGAGAGAGAGAGAGAGAGAGAAAGGGGGGGGGGGAGAGAGGAAACAGGGGACAAAAGAAGCAACAGTCAGAGCTCAGTGGGGAACAGTCCAGCCCCAAGACACGATTATTTGATTGAGTCAGGACGGGGACCCATTGACACAAATTCTGTGAACTGTCAGAAATGTTATTATCGACAGAGATGCTGAGTTCAGACTCGTAACCACACGAAACGTGAAGAAAATACGCATAGTGGATCCTCGATGTGAAATAGAAACTTTCAATAGTGGACATCATAGTACTGACAAAGAATCATCAAGAACATACATTCTTATATCCTAAAACTGCGAAATCAGTAAAACCGTAGGAATGAAATCATATTCCTTTTAAAAGATATGTGCAGGATCATTGCGTTTTAAGTAAGTCCACGGCAGAAATTATAAAATGAATTTTCCAAGTCTAAACAGTTTCTCTTTTTTTCTGGTCTAAAGAGATATAATTCCTGTTCTGGACAGCTGTCCTTTCTTGATTAAAATGAGTCCCATCATCAGAATTAGGAAGACAAATAAAATGAAACAAATAAGCTAAAGCAAAGGCTTTTGGCTGAAACATACACGGATCCAGTCCAAAATAGTGAATCTAATTATTGAGTTTAATCCCCTTACTTCAGATCAGACAAATGTCATTAGTGGGAAACTAAAAACTGGAATAGCGTCAATTCGTGATCTCACCCACACTGAAGAAATTGGTGTCATTACATTTGTGTCTACCCCTGATTCGTGACGAGGTCGAATTTCAATATTTTTTCATCTTGTCCGTTTCTTTGCTACAGTGTTAGCGCTTGACAGTGTACTTGACTCAACACTGACCAGTTCAATAAACTGTGATAAGTTTGGATCAAAAGAAGGGCATAAGCTGATTCCATCATAATATGTAATCCCCCGTCGTTGTAGCCTTTTCAAGGACTATCCATTCCCATGAGTCTTCAGTTCCTTCCATTTTAATTGCATGCCATTGGCAAAAGCTTTGTTAACCCTAATGTAGTTTGACAAAGGGTTTTGTCATCATGTCACGAACTTCTGAATGTGAATTGGTGTTAGTCGTGACGTTGTAAGTGGTGAACAGGTGGTGAATGCGGGCGATACGCACACAGTATGGAGAAATAAGAACAGGAATCCTCGATGTCTAAATGATGCAGAATTTATTGCAGGTGCTTGGTAACAATACAAACTTCAGGGCAGCTGTCTAACTCAGATGCACACAGCTCTCACTGCATTCTAGTTCTCCTCTGCCCTCACTCTCCGGCTGAGCCTTTATATATATATATATATGCCAGCCGACTCGAACACTCTCTCTCTCGAACTCTATCGAACGTACTGGCAGTCGACCTTAGCAGATATCGCACACGTGACATACTTCATGCACACAAAGTCAAACTGAACCCGTCTGGACCCTTCTCGAATCTGCGCGTGCCAACTATGACCTTCGCTACACACAACACACTTGCATGGGCCCAGCACACAATTACGATCAACTGAACCTCGCTCACAACTCACACTCGCGTACACCCAGCATGCACGATCATGATTCGTTACACATCACATCTGAGTCTTTTTCATGATTCATCTTCAGATTTGGCTTTCTATAATATTAAAGGATCGTCTAAGGATTGGCTTCTTTTTTCTTGAAACTGTGTTTGGTTCCATATGTCTTGAACGACACACTACAAAACTCAAGTCTCGATTTTCTTGAAGCAGAAAAGTATCACACAGCTGATTTCTCAGAATAATACCTGTTTTTGATAGGACATGCCTAGATAAATTCTATGGTGTTTTCTTCTTCATTGAATCTTCAAGCAGCCGTAAGGACTTCAAAAGATCAAACAGTATATGCATACAAGGATTGCTCAGATTTGTGGTCACCGTGGTTTCGACAATCGGCTGCATTCGTTATACTTCCAGTGGCGCTCTTGGATATTTTGGACCAGTCCCATTCCCTTTATTGCTTTACCTTGTTATTTAAAAAACGACATTCAAGACACCTCTGAACTATAAATTTTACAGCTGGAAACATTGACCTTATTGGCCTATGTTGACACGTAAGTCTTTGCCTTGGCCAAGACATATACCCTCACTGAGATCACCCATCAGAGGCCAAAGAAATACATTTTTAATGAAGGAACCAGAAGAGGCTTTGCCCAAACCTAGTACTTAATCAATTCATAACATCATCAAGGGTGGGTTCGGAGGGGGGGGGGGGGGGCTTGTGATGCGGCGGTCACCTAGAGATACCGTCACGATCTAATAGGCTTATAGGAATAGTAAGAGAAGCAGAACAACTGTATAGTATTTGCTATCCCAAGGCTATGATGTTTTTGTCTGTTCTGTCCTACTATGTCACACTATCTGGCTCTTTGCCTCATTAACCCAATCCTCTTCTCAATAAGTGACTGAAGAGAATTCGTTCTGAGAAGCGGAATAAAACATTAAAACAGACAGAGTGGATCTAAAAGGATTACATTTCGTGCAGAACGTTGCCGATGGTCTAAATTTATATACCTAAAAGCAATATGTTTATTTAAGTCAAGGTCTTCCACAGCTTGCTATCTCGGGATGGTGAAGTTGGCATTTTTCTTTCAGAGCAGTTGATGGCGCCCACTCTGTTTTCAAATTGCTAGTGGATCATGCAGTATCGTCTAATGAATGGCATCTTTTTCTTGAAACTGTGTTTGGTTCCATATGGTCATTTCTTCAGGTCGACAAGCTTTATTTAAACTACCAATTTGCCAGCCGCGATTCAGTCACTCCTTGAGAAATAGTTTGATTAAACCAAGACAGATACACCTAATAGCCCTTAAGTGATTACAGTTGGAGCTCAGATTGGTGAGATGTGATCGAAATTGTACTTTTGAGCCAGCGTGTTTCATGCTTAGACTCACCAAGTACAACTTTTTCGAAAACAGTGAGTACCAGAGACAAAAGGGATCTTTTATTTCTTAAGAAAAAAAATATTGTTATCGTCTCAGCACATTATTAACAAATTCATGTCACCCGACATGACATCCTGGACAAAGACCACAAAAGTTCGGAAGAAAAAGAATCGACGATTTGCGCTTGCAGTCGCGACTGTAAACAATTACACTGGAAGGAACATGCCACGTTTGAGCCGAACAGTGAATGAATCATTCAAGACAATAGATAATCACATCAGCACTTAAAGAAGAAATACAGAAGAAAGATTATAGTTTACAATTAACGGAGCCATTGTTGAGCTCATTAACGGACAATTTTCAAAACTCGTTACTGACAGTAAAAGATGGGTGATTGATTTTCATTTGTCCGTCTATTTATCTGTTTGTTTATTTCTTATTTATTAGTTACATGTCTGAGAAATACATAATAACAAAATTCATTTAAGCAGAAGTTCTTTATATATTGAGAATGGCCGTTAGAATATAGTTTGTTGAAGAGCTAAGTTCCTTAGCTCAAACCCAGATGCTCTGTTAGCCAAAGACGGACAAAATAATGAACTCATTAAGAATCAGGTCAATAACACCGAAGTACAAATAATTGCATGTGGATTTGAACTGATTTCACCTCGTTCGCGATATTGAATGCAGTCATAGTGTACTTTATAGCAATGTGTTTCTTTAAATCTCTAACCAAACAATTTTTTCAACACTTGCTTGCTAACAATGTTGATTTCATTTTTTTTTAATGTTCATAAAGAAACACGTTCTTCAGTAGAGAAAGGCACACAATAAAAGCAATCTAAAACTCGAGTGGAGTAGTGAGAACTCTCATGACCTGTTTCAGAGCAATGATTTTCCAAAAATCACTGGTTATTGTATTCTCTTCAACCTTCCAAAACTCCGATGTCAAGCTTTGTAATTTTTTTTAAAGATCTTACTCACAGCCCAGCTGAAGTTCAAACGCTGAAAGATCAAGATTTTCCAAACATTCATGTTAATATACAAGATGTTCATGTCTTTTTGTAGACATCTCAGTAGCCTAACCCTAGTTCTTCATAGAGAAGATCCATCAAATTTATTCATACAACTCTCTCAGAATATCTGGAAGGGTGGCCATCACTTCAAGAAGGAAATCTTTCAACAGTTTGCTTTTATTTTTGTTGTTTTTTGTTTCATTTCAGTTGTTGATGTATATTTTAGAGATATGCTGAAATCAACAGAACACACACTTTCAACTTTCAACTGACACTTTTAAACAGAGATAATATTCTAACAGCAACAATGCGGTTATAATAATACTTTGATTATCAGAGATCATTGAAAATTGCATAATACCTTACTCCCTGTTAATCAAATAGTTGTATATCTATGAAGAATATCATATCAGGCAACAAATTATTTCGAAAATACTGCTAAGGTTTTCAAGAATTCTTTGTATTTTTCTTGTCGATTCTGGAAAAAAAAAAATCACTCCTTCTCCTATTATACGTCTTGTTCAGTTATGCATTCATGTGGTTGAAAATCGTGAAATTTGCCTCCTGGGCAGGATGCTTAAAAGACTGTGATGGCAGATGGCATGAGAGATAAGCTACCTTATATCACCAAAATGTTAAGAATGCTTTGGCAGTGTAATTTTGTGAATATTGCCACAGTTTTTTAAAGGAGTTTTCTATTTCTGACATTTGCATATGATGAAAATTTCGAAACGATCATGCTTGAAATATTTCTTCCATGAATTTTTTTTTTTTTTTAAAGAAAAAAAAAATTAAATGATGATACAAAACAATATGAAAGGAATACAATGTAGAGAACGCCATTGGCCAGTCTTTTAGCATTTGTCTGTCAAGATTATATTACTTTGCTGGTCCACAATATCGGGAAAACGCATTCACTAATACCGGTTTTAATGCCATTGGTATCTTTTGACCACGAACCTGTTTCGCTCAGGTCAGTGCTCTACGGTCACTGAGACTCACTCATTAGCCGTGACGAACTAGAAAACCTTGGGGGTAAAAATAATCTGGGTTGTTTTGTTTTCAATTAATTATCTATTCTACAAATGACTGCGATAAATGGTAAATATCGGTCTGTGAATAGAAACATATGTGTTTTACCTTTAAAGTGTAACAAGAACTTCTGGATGTTCAGGCTGTTTATGATGCCACATGGTATTATTATTGATGTTTAAGAAATAGCACAGCGTACTTTTAGCTATTGTAAATGAATGCCGTATGCTGTTGTTGGGAAAGTAATTCCAGTACAAAGTAAGTCTGATCCACCTTTTAACACTTTTAAAGTAGAGTGTTGAACTTGTGAACACGAAAGAAAATGGGCCAGGGCAGTGGTCTTGCTAGGTATATGTCTATTGTCTTTTTGGTAAATTTCTCTCCCCCCCCCCCCCCCTTATCTGACAGCTATGTTTAGTCTTATGGAGTCTATGTGCGGGTCTGTCAATGTGGGTGTCTGTGTGTGCCTGTGTGAATATGGTTGTATCTACATGTGTGGGTGTCTGTGTGTATGTATATGTGTGTTTGTGAGCTTGTGTTTGTTTGTGAATGTGAGTATTTAAGTGTTGCGGATGAGAAAATAACCTGGGATATGGGAGAAAAAGCTGATATATGTATGTTAAAAAGAGGGACAACAGGTTTGCAGTGACAAATTAAAGTCTCAAGTCTTTTGAGGCAGCCAGAAGAGAAATAGCAGAGAACAATCACAGACGAAGAAAGGCATCAGCTACTCAGAGGATACTCATGGCCATTCTGTACCCGGGAAGATTGGCCCACCCAGCCATCAGAGGGTATGACAGCCAGCCATTTTCTTTAACATTGATCCTAGAGCAGAAGGAACCAGTCATCATTATCGTGTATCTTGCTCCTCTATGGCCTCCAAGGTAGGTGAACTTGCCACTTCCGGTCATAACCGGCAAATTACCGAAACAAATTTACAACACATCGATCTGTGTGTGTTTTGAGTGTTGAATGTCTGGAAGGAAAAGAGGATAGAGAAGAAGACGGCGCTTTTCCCTCCTTTATCTGTTCCCTCAGACTTAGAGCTTTCAACCTAAACGAGTTTGTTCCCGCCCGTCCAGAAACTCACAGAAACGAAAATGATGTTATCAACTGATAATTATGTGGAAGGATATATGTGTACCTGAGTATTTGTGTGTGTAGGTGTGTGTTGGTGTGTGCATACGTGTGTGTGTATGTGTGTGTGTGTGAGTCTGCGTCTGTGTGTCTGCTTGTGTCTCTGATTATGACTGTTTGACTTTTACAATTATGGAAGGAAAGAAACATTTAGATCGCAGAGAAAAAAGCATATGTTATTATCATTAAACTTTCTCCATCAGGTTCCTATACTAATGTCATTGGTTCCCAGCCTGCGATAAATGTGCTTTCGCAGATTAAGTTTCTCCTATCCAAAGAAAATCTGATGACTGACACTTGCTCATTGATTGGTGTCTGTGTTAGATTTTTCGTTAACACCAACTGTCACCTTCTCAAAAGTGGAATAGCCTCCACTGGAGCTGAAGTTGCGACATTTAAAAACAAAATTCTTCGTGGGTAATTCAATTCCTTCTTATCACTGAGATTCCTGGTGTTCACTATGACCCATAACATGCTATGTTCCATTATTTCATTAAATTCACATAATCTTCTGTGAAAGAGTAGTTCTATAACCCTCCATTTTGCGATGGCCCCATCACTACGTATTTTTTATTTCCTAACTCCAAGATCCTCTGAACCGACATTGCTCTGTGGGAAAGACATGTGACATTGTCAGCATCTTTGAGGTATTCAGAAAACAAAACAAAAAGAAAAAAAACATGCGTTGCCTGGCTACCATTAATGCAGTCTATGTATTGTTCTGTTTGACTTCAAAAACGTTCATTTTTTTCAGGTTAGTCAGATTGCTCATATAGTTCCGAACACTAAAATATTTAACTCTCATTTTGATATAACCTAGATTTATGCCATCGTCTTGTAACGTTAACCACACAGAGGTCTCTATAATACTATCAGAGAGAAAAAGGACAGTAAGCATAGATTGTCAGAATTAAAGATATAACACGAGTTCACCAGAATGCATTAATTTTTTTACTAGTGTCAAAAGTGAAATCTCATTTTACTGAACAAGATGGTAGGATAATAAAATTGTTGGGACAGGAGAACCAGAGGGAGTAAAACAGGAGATAACTTTGTACTTTTCTGATTATCTTTTCTCCCGAAACATGCTCATCTCCTACGTGTATTTACTCAGGTCATTACTCTGAAAAGACAGAGCGCATCACTGTCGAAAAGCAATCAGGGATAAACAATATGGAAACTGTTAAGAATCCTTGAACTCAAAAGGATAAGTCTTCTTGATAGACTAGAATTGTTTTTTTTTGTTTTTTGTTTGTTTGTTTTTTTCCTTCTTTTTTTCTCTCTCCTTGTTTCTTCGGCGAGAAAATGAAACTGAGGTATCGAAAAGGTGGAGGATCGCCCGGAGGGTTGTGACGGACTGCCGGTAGATATCTGAATCTTACTAACAATAACTGGTATGGTGCCAGAACAGAATTACTGGTGGCATTTCCACGGACTCCGACGCCCTAGCTCTCAAAAAGGTAATTAGTGTCACAGCGCTTATTAGTCGACATATGACAAAATAAGATCCCTTTTTTTCTGGTCATTAACAGCGTTTATTTGTAAGAATTCCCCTCCTTTTCAAAACAAAGAACATATACAGAAGATATAAGCCTTATAAATAGACGGTTGGGTTACCGTATTCCCAGGAAAATCAGACAGTACATTGACTCTTAGGAAGATCATCTCTCGCGGTGAAGAAAAGGAAATTTAGAGGGTACAGGAATAATGAAGGAAGATCCAGCAGCCTTGCTTAAAAAGTCCTGCAAGGAACAGTAGATGGAAAACGAAAAACGGGTGGGCAGGAGAAATAAAATGGACCTTCAAATGGGAGTAGGGATTTGAAAAACAAAATGTGGAAATCTCAGCCCTTGTCCATACCGGAGACGGACGGAGAAGACTAGATTAGTTTGTTAGGAGAGCTGCCAGATGAATCGCGATCGAATTAACAGTTAAAAGATGAGACAAAATTGCTCTTGAATGATGATAATCAATTATTATTGTTCGCTTAGCAAAATTTGTGAATCTGGAAAATTGTATAATTATGATAATGTTGTAATGTGTTGGATAAACAACTCGCTTTGATATTAAAGTGAAAATCAATATCTGTGTCTGCGACATTGAAAATTACATCCCACTAACCTGAGATTTCAAGTTTTCTTAGGGTGGATTGTTTTTATTGAATTATTTGAAATTCCTCATCTCTTGTGTTTATCTTTTTTTTTTTTTTTCTTTTTTTTTACACGTTTTTTGCTTTTTGTTTTTTTTTTATATCCCAGCTTGTGGCTCTTTGAAGTAAACTTTGAACAGAATCCTATTTAGTCTCCCTAACTTAGAGCTTCTGGTCAGCCGCCATTTAGATTTCTTTCCACCATGTTTACTCACAAAATTACTGTCTGTCGTTGACCAATACGTCTTCTCAGCCATCGCCCCCCACCCTGTGTAATTGCTATCACTGTGTCATTACTAAAGCCCTCGGCAAATTTAACTCTTGAAAATGTTGAACTATTAGGTTTTTTTTTTTTAGAGGGAGAGGTTGGGAGAGGGGGGGTGTGGGAAGAAAGGGGGTTTGGGGAGGAGATCAAAACTAAAAGAAAAATAGAAAGGAGGGCTAGACACGTTTCTGTAATAATATTTATTTGAATCCTGACAACTTAGCTCCTTGAAAGTTCCTAACTATTCCAAACGGCAAAAGAAAAAGAGAGAGAGAGAGACCGCCAGAAAGGTGCGTGTGAATGCATCTATGCATGACAGAGAGAACCTGTCTGAGAGAGCAAGATAATGAGAAAGATAGAGACAGATGAAGAAGAAGAGCGTTGATATTTATTATCATCTTATTTTTCATAATCCTTGACACATTAGTCACACAACAGTCAAGCTAGATTGAGGCAGGAAGGAGGAACGAGAGGGGCGAGAGAGGGAAATGGAAAACGAAAGGAGAAAGAGAGAGAGAGAGAGAGAGAGAATAAAAGTGGGACCTAGTGGAGGGAAAGAGCTCAGGAATTTCAGCTTTGTGGTGACAATCTTTTTTTTTTTTTTTAATGCGGATTTTAACATCATCATCTATACTTTGCCCTCTTTCTCTTCTCTTTCTCTTCTTTAATTTTCTGCATATAGGGGGAGCAAACAAACATGATAGAGGATATAGTTATGTTCAAATCCTGATCATAAATGAAATAGTTTGAGTAGTTTATACGAAGAGATTACGACCACCATGGAGGCACCTTTCACGCTAGATGTGTCAGTTGAAATAATCGCGGAGTTCCGAGTTTTCTACTATGTGAGCCAGCATCGTGGACTTCAACGTAACTCTCTCCACAAATAAAAGAAAATCGCATTCAAAATTAATGTCAAAAGTCGATCTTTTTGAGTCATGTTGACTTTGGGTTAAATGTTACAGTTTAGCTATAATATTTGCACGTTTTATATAAAACAGGATCTTTGAAAATGTTAAATATATCCTTTTGATCGTTAAAGGCAAGAGGGTCTGATGTATATCCAGCAAAATCTGTCAAAGAAATCATGAATTGTGTCCATATTCCCCGGTTATCTGCGGATCTCTCGGCTATAGATGCTTAACGTGATTTTATTAATCACTTTTATATAACCTCTTCTATACTGTGGATGGAAACTTCTTTTGTCGTTTGCTAATTCTTTCAGTTCATTTAACTATCTAACTGACCCCTGAGCAGCTGCCTAAAAATAACACACTTCAGGGACTTCAAGTTATTTATCAGCAACTTTTTCTATATGTCCTTGCTTCACATCCATACAACATGACGGACCAAACCAGCAATTACAATATTTCCATTTTCAGATGGAGAGAAATGCTCCGATCTTTCCATATGTTGGTTCGTTGGATTATTCCGCTCTTGGCCATGTCTATCATTTGTATTTTAAGTGGTTTTATTCAGTGATCTGTCATGACCTGGTCAAAGGAAAAATGGCTTAAAACGCCAATCACGACTAAATATCCGATTTAAGACTTAATACGCAATTTATGCCCATTTTCTGGGATAAACAGGTGACAAAGGAGGGAGGGGGTGGAATCAGTGGTGAAAGAATCTGGTGGACTAAAGTTGATTTGGAACACAGTTGCGAATAATTCCCGGGAAGACTCATAAAGTGAAGATGTACTTTCTAGTATGGTATCCTTTAAATGAAAACTCGTTGCACCGCATGTCGATGTATGCTAAATAAACAGATATTGTTACGTGCAATTGCTAAACAAGAAAACGGTGATACATGATTGAAATGATAACTCCACCCAAAGTAGAGGTGTCTTACTGGAAGCATTTTAAAGGTTAATAATAATATATGCGTTTCATATCTTGATATCATCTGCACATCGTGGTGTCTTGAAAATACCGATAATTGTATTCACTGTTATCATCTGTGTATCATAAGTTATCATTTCAAGCTCATTTATCATTTATTGAATGACTCTATGATCAGTACTTGCTGCCTATACAACAAAGGTGTTGGCTGGGAACAGAGTTTGGAGTTATCCGCCAATAGAAAAGTCAAACTTGTAATAACAGTATGATATGTCAAGGTAGGCCTATCTGGTAAGAATGGCAGCATTCGCACCTCTTGTTTGATGTAACACAAAAATAGGAAATTAATGAATTTTTTATTAGATATAAATCAAGAATGATAAATGTAGTACTTGTCTTTAGGTATAATAAATAATGGTAATTCTCTTTCTTTTCATTTTGTGTTTTGGGGGGGGGGGGGGGGGGGGGGGGGGGAGGAGGGGG
>JBCEWB010103574.1:0-10896 GCA_039654565.1 Peronia peronii | reverse complement strand
CCCCCCCCCCCTCCCCCCCCCCCCCCTCCCCCCCACCGCACAAAAACTCAACTTAACTTTTACAACACTGGCTTCAACAATAATCACATCTTTAGCGACATTTCCACGGCAGTGCACTTAATGGTTAATTTACAGTGCACTTAATGTTTTTCCTGAATTACAACTTTTTGACTTATTATGACTGCCATTCTCCCCTTCTTCTTATTTTTCTTATCACCAAACCAATGTATGCTATCATCTCTGATTTTTAGCCACAAGCTCATAAAATCATCAATTATACCATAGACTATAATACATATCATACTGCTTGTAATACATATAATGCTGCTTTCGAATGTCCGTTTATCCCAGTTTTCACGATACGCCTACGAGCTGGCGCATAAACATTTATTTTTGCATGCAAACTTAGATGTTCCTCGATATTAGGATTTTAAACATTGTGTTTGTCCATCTTGCCCGGGTATCTCAGAATTATGGATTTCAGAAAATTCTTTATCTATCCCTGCATTATATAATTATTTATTGCAAATATTCAAACTGTAGTATCTTTATCCATCCTTGAATTACATTTATCGAAAAATTTCGAATTTGCAGTAAATGTCTGAAGACAAGATAATTACTGTTGCAGCTGGGCAGCGTCTGTTTTTATCAGCAAGGTTAAGAGCCTCATCTACATCTGTAGGGTTGGTCATTCATTTAAAAATGAATGTGTACTGCAAAGCAATTTTCTGAAGACGATTTGTGGTATATTATGAGATTAGCAAGAACAAAACGAAGTCCTTTCACATTTTACAAAAATATCTTAAAATCTAAGATGACTGTCTACCGACTACTAATCAAGTACATAAAATAGAAGCAAATAACAATATGAAGAACTTGATATAGTAGAAATTCAATAGGTTGGTGTTACTGGCCAAGTTTTCGAACCGTGTTAATTCTTCTCAAAGTCAATTTTAAAAAAAATTAAATGTAAATAGTGTATTGCTGTATATGAAAGAAAATGTTAGTTAAATGACTTGCTTATAGTGTAGGAGAGGGCTTTCAATGTTTAAAAAAAAAAAGATATATTTCTACAGTTAGATTTTTACACCATCTAATTTACAATGGTCAAATAGATATACGATCTATTAGTCGTCAGTCTTTTTTTTAAAAATTAGTTTGGTATGTGTAGCTTTTAATATTTTTTCTAAGCGTAAAATCACCGAACATGTGCTGTCTTTTACTTTATATGCCATTTAGACCCAGATGGGCGACAAAAATAGTAGTATGCTAAAAAATAAAGATGATTATGGGTTTCGTCACGGTCATAAAATAATTTCTCCCACTCATTTTCAGCTATTTTGAAATTACAAAAATGGAGAAAGGAAATTTCACCTCACTATAATTATAATACGACACACGTGTTGTATTTCAAATATTGCGAGCCATTAATGAAATTCAACATTCGAAACTATGCTTTAAGAGCAATGTAGTAAAAGACTCAACGAATTCAGTTCATGCCTGATTTCAAATTCCCCCCAAAACGACTTCGGCCTGAGCCTGATATTATAATGTACTGGAGTGCATAATATACAACCATTTGATTAAGTTTGTTTTTATTCTTTACCTAAGCATCGAACTAAACCTGTTCTAGACCAGACACTGCTTATATGGAAACTTTCGCTCCTCAAAGTTTGAGAACAATGGTAATTTGCTATTCGAGAACTAATAAACAAAATGCAAATCCGCTGGCTTAGAAATAATCCTTTGCCAATCAGTTGTAAGATCATAACACACTGTGTTTGTTTTACTTTCAGATTCTGTTATCTATGGTCTTCTATATTCTCATTTTGTTCCTATTGAGAAAAGGCTGCGACAGCCAAACCCAAGAGTTTTAATGATCGCTCAGAAGAGCCTCTTATTTCTGTGATTATTTCCTCTTTGAGTGCGTGTTTAAAGTGGTTAGAAGATACATGGTAAAATCTTTTGCCGGGAGAGAAACGTCTGCACCTACCCTTGAAACAAGTTTCAACTGACAAGGGATTTTCTCCAATATGTATCGGTATACATGGGATCTGCCGAGTATTAGCCCCTCATCTGAGAAGACTTTACATCGGACTTTCATATCAGAAAAAACAGGGGATAGCTGAGCCACTGAAAACAGCAAGTTCGAACTTTACTCTTTCCTTTAGTGGAATTGAACCTCGAAAGTTTCATCGCAGACTCGACTTGGTGTCTCCCTCGTAATCTCGAAATTCAAAATATACAGGAATCAGGGTTTCAAATAGATAATGAGACGGACAATATGTCCTCCGGCCAATCGGAATGAGACGTAAGTCGCTGGGCTAGAACGGAGAAATCGGGCTTTGGATGTGATGAGGGGGGTCAGACATCGATTTTTTTTTTATTCCAGAAATTGAAAGTGCATTCATTTTAGAACAAGACAGTATCAGCCTTATCCTTCACATCTATAAATATTATTATATTAAAATCGGGTTTTTGTGAGATAAGTATGTAGATTTATGCGTTCGACTGTTCATTTAAACTGACTTTTCTAGGAGTTTCGGCCATTGCTGGGAGCTCTCCACTTGTCTCTTTAAACTGCAATATCTCTGCATAGAATAAAGCTAGCTCAAAACCTTTTTTCACCACCTGAAAGGGTACGAAATAAGTTTTCACGTGATACCAAAAACCCAATATGGTGACAATTTCTCATATGTCTCATTGTCACTGGCTGCGAGACATATAGAATTTGCCATGTTGCTGCCTCTAAAAAACTAAAGTTAATCCAGATCTAACAAAAGTAAAAACCTATGAATAAAAATATATTGCAAGTCTTCATAAATGTTCCCCAAACATAAAAAAAAAAAATTTTGTCCAAAGAGATTTAAAAATACTATTTTTTAATGTGTTTCTGGTGCTATTCCGTTTCTTTCTTTGCTTTTTTTAAAAATGCATTTGTGTGTGTGTGTGTTTGTGTATGTGTATGTGTGTCGAATCTGTTTCCATTCACTCATTTTTCAGATTAAAGAGCGACATAATTGATCACGACAAACAAATAAAAACAATTTTTTTTTTTTTTTGGAATCTGGGAGGAATGTGTAATGAATTCCCTTTAGGGGAATTCCAAGAGTATGAAGGAAATATTCATTGAAATAAAAAACGCACATTTCAGTATTATTACGAGACCAAGATCTAGCAGAAAAAATATTTGGTAATGTGGGTCAATGACTTGTGGGTGACACTTCAAGGTGATATTGTTTCTAGCTAAAATATCTTTTCTAGTATAAGAAATATTGAACACTCTCTTTCAACTGCAAAAGATCTGCATGATATTTTCTTTCAGTGTCTCTGTACTATTAAAATGGGTGATCGATACCAGGCATTGATACTGTAGCTCTTAAAATTCTTGTTTTCATGCAACTAAAGTCGTTTTAGCCAACTCAGAAAGTTTATTTTTGCAAAATTTCCATAGTAGTAGCAGGGCAATTACAATGGCAGACAGAGGAAAATATTACATTTTCTAACAAGAGCTATACGTGTTAATATATACGAAGAAATACCAAAACAAGCTGTTACATGTAGACGTGTATCCGTGCAAGGTCCGAAACGGCATCCAATTTGGTTCTAAGGATTGATCGATCAGATTAATTTCAACTTGTTTGTAGCACTTCCTTGATACCTATTTTGGATCCTATGTCTCTAACCAGTGCTGTCCTTGAAAACTCCGTGTATCACTATTGTACTACATCTGCCCTCCATTAACTAATTACTACTTCCTCCACGCGAGATAACCTCTGCTACGAGGTTGAAAGACGTATAACAGAACGTAACCTCCAAGCTTCTCTTTGAGGCCCGATAGAGGTGAATGCTCTGTGAAAACCATGTAGATCAACTGAGAGCCTTCAGTTCAATCTAGAGAAGCCCTAGCACATGGGGGTTTTTTTGTTTGTTTGTTTCTTTTCTTTTATCTTTTTTTCTCATTCTTTTCTTCTTTCTTATCTTGTCTTTTCTTTTCTTTTATAATTCTCTTGTTGTTATTTTTTTCATTTCACTAATTTTATAAGTTAAGTATTATAACCATTCTCATTTCAGTTGTTATGTTCTGTTTGTTGTTATTCTCTCTCTCTCTCTCTCTCTCTCTCTGTCTCCCTCATTTCATGATCTGACTATTAGTTGCTGAATGCACGAGGTATTTATACAGTTCACAACAAATGTCCTAAAATTATTAACAATTAAAACTATCATTAACTTTAGGGGATTTTAGAACTTGAACCTAAGTCATCAGCTAATATGGGAGATGTAAAAAGTGGATTTGAAGGACTTAAATCAAGCTGGAACTGTCATGGCGGCCCTTGACAAACCAGCAGCACATGCAAAAAAATAAAAACAAAAAAACTCTGAAATTTTACATTGACAATTCAATGTTTGCTGAAAATACAAATTATACCTGAATATTACCTTCGAGATTACTTACCGAAGACAGATTATATGAACAGTCATATATTGCCACTTTTGTTTTTCGGCGTGAATTTTATGACTAATTGTAACCTGTTTGACCCATGATCAATCAAGGAATAACAGAAGAAATATAAGAACAGAAAGCAAGGGAAGGGAAGAAAAAAAAACCCAACAAACATAACACACACACAGACACCCACACGAGAAAAAAAATTACAAATGTCATGGACAGAATGCTGCTAACTGAAAAAAAAAAAAGCTTTTAAGGCTGAAAGCCAAATTTAAAAACTCAATTTTCCCCTATAAAAAACTTAGAAGAGTGGTTTTCAAAACTCGATGTTTGTCACTATTTTCTATCTACTTTTTGTTTCTGGATCGCTTTTAACCAAGTTTGGCATACATCATTTTTACAACAGAAGCAAGAAACCTATTTATGCGCGATCCATCGTGTTTGCAATTTTTAGAGAAAAATACGTTTTTGTTATTAAAAAAAAAGTCTAATCAAAATTTCACTTCATGGCATATTCAAAAGTTTTTAAAGCCATCTTTTTTTTTGGTACCTGAAGAACTGAGGCTAGAGAAATGTTTAGACAATATACTAAACAACACATTGATTAAATTTTACTAGGTTACACTGATATATGGTAGATGGAGTTCAAATTTTGCCATTTCAGAGCAGTCAAAATCCTAGATGGCGGCCCTTCGAGGAAGTCCGTTTTTTTTCTACACTGTCTTTCTCTTATTTGAGCAAGCCAGATTCGATGGAAATGTTTAAAATTGCCCATCTGAATTATTAAATCATCATCATCATCATCATCATCATCATCATCATCATCATCATCATCATCATCATCATCATCACCATCATCATCGTCATCATCATCATCATCATTATCATCATCATTTTACAAAAAAAATGTCTTAAAATTAAGATGACTGTCCACCGGCAACTAATCAAATACATAAATAAAAGTTGAAAAACAATATGAAAAATTTTGAATTGAGTTAATGAAATATACTAATATCGCAATATCGCTAGCCAACTTTTCGAGCTCGTTTGGCTCATCGTCGGGGTAATCATCATCATCATCATCATCATCATCATCATCATTTTACGAAAAACGTCTTAATATTAAGACGACTGTCCACCGGCAACAAATCAAATACACCAAAAAAGTTGAAAAACAATATGAAAAATTTATCATCATCATCACCATCACCATCACCGCCAAGATACACTCCCCCCTTCCCTTTTCCCCTTTTTAGAACAATATTGCTATATTATTCTTCTAAGACTGTACCACGTTGTAATGTAAGATGTCCTACCTCAAAGCGCACTCACCACAGCTCGACGCTCTGCAGTTGGAGATATATTTTTCTAATGGATCCCTTTTCATTTGGCCTTCTTATTCTTTTTTATTCACTCTCTTTCTTTTTGTGGCTATGTGTCTGTCCCCTGTGGGATTCTCGGGGACGAAGATCAAGTAAAAGCAAACATTGTCTGTCTCGATGCGCTGTGAGTTATTGAACACTGAATGGATGATCAGACGGAGACTACGGGGATTAGACGTTCGGGAAGATGAAAAATAGTTGTGTGGTTTGGTTCTACACAGGGGGACTGACACACGTTTAAGATACATTACAGTTTTTATAGTAGTGAGCAAACGTAAGTCACACATACACATACACTCACACTCACACACATAGAACGCACATACTGGCATAATATTTAGAAAAAAAGACAGAAATTTTAAGAGAAATGAAAAACCGAGAATTGGATTATTTATTTATTTGTTTTTGAACTATAGCCACATTTCAAGACACTGCCATCCCCCCCCCCTCCCCCCCCTTAACACATTGTTGATACACTGTAATAATCGTTGATGTAAAAATAATACAAAATGTTGATACCAAAAAAATGTCAAAGAAATACTGTAAAACTACAACAAAAAAATTATCGTGCTGTAAAATGCTTTTTAGACTTAGACTTTTAATGTTAAAATGCAACATATAACTGGCACAAAAAAAAAGAGGGGGTCAAATGTTTGCCGTAAAATTACAGTAACAAAGTCTTGCAGTAAAATATAAAGTAAATTGACTATAAGTCCACATGCACAGCGAATGGCCCCAAATATACAGATGTTTAGTTTAAACTATTCGCATATATATATACACAATGCCTTACTGAAGTGGACAAGCAGGGGATTGTTTAAATCCCAGAGAAACGCAGAGGAAAGAAAGGGTTGGATGAGGTGTGTGGTCTCAGCTTCACTGGCACCTCTATGGCGGCCTCAGAGCTCAAGGGATATGTTATAATTTAATTTATGCATTACATCCACCACAAAATGTACAGAATTCGACAAGAAAATGGGTATTTTACCTGAGAATATGTCGTCAGGAATTGTTGTGTATTACGGTTTGGATGAAAACATTATATTCAAGTGTAAAAAGTGGCAGTTTATTCCTTAAGGTAATATAATGTGAGTACCATGCATGTTATAACGCCGTGTGCTGCATGACAATGAAATAAAATAAAATACAACCGTGTATAATAAGCAAATTCTTGACCACTTCGCTCCCTTGACAAGCTTAGGGTTAACCAGTACATGCTTACGTCTCTATACAAACAAATGAAAATACAGAGATGCTACAGAAAGAATCCTTTTGGAACTGCAGTGCCATAAAGATAATCATGAGAGTTCGAGAATAAGTCTCGAATCATAAAAAATTAAGAAAAATAAGAACAAAAATCTTAACCTTCTACAGGTCGGAGTGACATGTTAGACACAAGATCACTGGCAGCTTGAAAAGCCCGAGATCTTATAACGATGCTGGCTGTTTTATGTGAGAAAACCTGAGATTTTACAGCTAACACCTTTAATGGAGACCAATATTCAGTTAACACAATCGTCTCGAAGAAAGATATTCGACTTCGCCATAGGATAGCACTGTCAGTTTGCTCCAGTTCTTAAAAGATTGAAATAATTATTAGCCTTGAGGACATTTAAATGCCCATGATTTATGTTCAACAAAGAGAAATGGGATCATAGAGACAGATCAGTGTGAACTTATCGAGGAGGCCGAGCCGATGGACTATTCGCTTATCATACCGTCTGGCGCACAACAAGAGGGACAAAAATAGAGATTCATATTTTCAAGAGAAATTATCATTTCTTTTTTCTTTTTCAGGTGAATTGCAGAACAGACCTGTAACTTTTATCTGATACCAAGATGTATTGCTGTGAGCATTTATTGGTGTAACCAAACATTCTCCACCCGACATACAATCACACGTTTGGTAGAAGGGTTTAGAAACACTGGTAGTGTGGTCAACAATAACGAAGGCCACAGCGGACACCGGCTCGAGTTCAAGACGTCAGGAATCAGCTGGACCAGTTCTTCTCAGGGTATTCGCCTCTAAACAAGAGTCGGTGACTTTGTTGCAAACTACAGTTCCACAATCATTGTCCTCTCTTCCACCTAGATATGCTCGCAGTAGTCCAGCTTGGTATCGGATAAAAGTCGCAGGTCTGCTCTGCAACTCATTTGAGAAAGAAAAAGAAATAATAGTCTTGTGTGTGTGTTTGTGTGTGTGTGTGTGTGTGTGTGTGCGTGTGTGTTTGGGGGAAGGGGGGATTATGAATCTTTATTTTGTCCCTCTTTTTCGTGCGTCACCCTGTATTTTGTAACAGAATTCCCTTCAGGACAGCATACAGTGAAATAACATGATGCTCATCTTATACACTTTAAAATCATTATTAAGAGAGATAGACGATCTTAACCCTTTCCACTGTATTCGGCAAGTTCAAATTAGAGGGAAAGAGTGAAAACATAAAAAAATAATAACAATAATAATAATAATAATAAGCAAACACAATTTAAAAAAAAAAAACCTGACTGGCTCGAATAATTGTCATAGCACTCTACCATCTTGGATTTTTGAAATGACCACATTTGATATCTATCCCCGTCCATCAAACGTTAATGGAACTCCATGAAACTAAACAGTTACTGACTGTTAACTCCTCAGATACAAATAAAACTTTTTGAAAAAGTCATAAAAGAGATTTCAGATATCACCCTTTTTTTGACAACTGAAACCTATTTTTCTCCAAAATGTACAAACAGAATGGGCCGTGCATAAATAGCGTTTTTGGTCTTGTTAAGGAATGATATATGCTAAATGTGGTTCGAGTCGATTTAGAAGTAAAAATGTAAATTAAATAGCAAAATAGTGAACTCAAAATCGGTTTTAAGAAAAACGTGCGTATAGATGTTTTTAAAAGGAAAAAATAACAGTGAGTTTTTTTTCTACTTTTAGCCTCAAAACAGCGTTTTGTTTTACAATCGAGCCATCTCTTCTGTGTTGTTTCTGTTTTTTTGTTTTTTTTTGGCTTTCTGTGTATATGTTTTTTTTCCAATTTGGTCTTTACTATAATATTATAGATTCAGAGCACCACATGAGAGCTTAAGAGTTTATATTTTTTGATGTTCCCTATCAATGGAGGACATGTTAAAAACATCGAGGAGAAATGAATCTTGAAGAAAAAGTCCATAAGTAAGTCAAAGGAAAATAATATCTGTCTCTAATGAGAAACCACTTTAATACATCATCAGGGAATAAACATAATGATATGATGATAACTGCTATAAAATTGATTGAAATGAAAGTACATTCATCGTTATTTCAGCTCCAAAACCATTAACAAGAGAGTCGGAGAGTGCTTTAAAGTTTAACTGTTCTAGGATTACCTAATAAATCGTCTACATATTGGTTCCACTACGATGCTGAAACAGTTCAAAGAAATCAGTCGAGAAAGCCAGTGTAAGACTATTTCTCAACATTCTCTGTACACAAACATTCATTCGTTTTATGTGAGAAACATTTCATTCCAATGTTGACATGACTTTCCGACCTATCCCTGAATAACTTCTGTCCTTTCATTTTTCCCATATGACGATTATTAAGCGGTCTGTACAGTATTTTGGGTCATCTCTAACCGATTTAGTTTCCGTCTCCTGATTAAATTGGACAGTTTAATCACTTTTTATGGCACGGGAATTCCCAGAAAGTCTTCAGACGATGTTTATGTCCGCCATAGCTTTAAGTACTAAATACTACCTTAGTGATATTACGTAATATTGATGCCGAATTTCAGCAAAAGCACCTGCTGAAGAAGAAAAACAAAATGTGAGGATATGAAAGGTCACTTAGCTCATAAATCATTTATATAATTTTAAAGCATCTAAACTGTTCTAAACTGCGATAAATAAACAGACTCACAAACACTCACACCTATATTATGTGTCCTACATAGTTACTCATATATTTAAAGACGCATTAAAAAAAAACCCTCTTAATTTGTTATAGGAGAACAAAGCAAACAGAATGATAGATTTAAGACCATTTAAAAAAAAATTAAAGCAAGTAAAGAGTCAGTGGGAAGACGTCTAGCCTGAACTAAAGAATGTCATTAGCTGCAGAATTTCATAAATTATCATTCTCCATCTGAAAACAGTAAAGAACAAAGAAAGAAAGAAAGAAAGAAAAAACAAAGAAATAAAAAGGCCAACGGACAAAGGACGAAGCCAAGAAAGAAATAGATACAAAGATAAAAAAGAAAGACACCAACAAAGAAAAAAAGAAAGAAAGAAAGAAGGAAAGAAGTAAGAAAGAAAGATAGAAAGAAACAACAAAAAAAGAAAGCTAGTTACCAGCAATGTTTTTAAGCGCAATGCACTCCCTGGAAAAAAAAGTGCAAGGTAACATGAAATGCAGCAACCGATTACATGTAGGCTTGCTACTAAAAGTAGGAAAAGAACTTGGCATCAGATGACATTATTATAGGCTATTCGCAAACGAAATTTATGTTCCGAGTCGTGTTTTGGTGGTCATGTTCCAACTCATTTGGAACTTTCATTTTTTTTTTTTAATCTTTGCATGCTGTCTACAAAACGACATGTTTGAAGTTGTGTCAACATGTCTAGAGTGTCAACAAATATACATGTATGATGCCATTCGTTGAGCGGTCGCAATTCACACATTTCTCCACAAAATGAACACTTTTTGCTTAAACGATGTCCAACTGGTGAAAACTTCAGAAAACCATCACTACTTTGGCAAGAGTGATCACCTTAACTGTCCTGTATTTCGGAAACAGCTTAAACTGGCATGACCTGAGCAAGTAGGTCACCTGTCTTCTACACAGGATATCGATCCCTCTTTGTAATACTTTGATGAGCATGTAACGTGTAACAAGACTATCAGCCACAAGTTGATCGAAGCCTTCAGGAAATCCGCCCAACGACTGTTTCTGGCATCTCCCGTGATTGAGCATGGATTAAAAATAAAATGCATATGGGTTTCACTTTTTGGCAAAGTAGAAAAAGAGAGGTGTACATTTTCTTGCTCTCTCTCTCGCTCTCTCTCTCCACCCCCCCCCTTCTTCCCTCCCC
>JBCEWB010103520.1:0-12050 GCA_039654565.1 Peronia peronii | reverse complement strand
TATATTCTGAGAATGGATGCCTTTGGTTATTAGTTTTGATTCCATTAGCGATCGATATTCACTGATCATATGGATGAATGTAAGTGTAAGGAATCTTAAAACTGAAAAGAGTACTTTGTGAGATTTGGCATCTTTAATCCGATGCGCCCATCACAAGTGAAGGCAATGAATCCTCATTTTTCACTATCTTCAACACTCTTATATTGCTTGAGAATGAATGCCTTTGCTTATTAGTTTTGATTGTATTAGCGATCGATATTCACTGATGATATGTGTCAGTGTAAGTCTAAGGCGATAGACTTAAAGCGAAAATTTTCACTTTGTGAAATTTTGGCATTTTAATCGGATGCGCCCATCACAAATGAAGAGAATGAATCCTCATTTTTCACCATCTTCAACATTGTTGTATTGCCTGAGAATGAATGCCTTTGGTTATTAGTTTTGCTTCCCTTAGCGATCGATATTCAGTGATCAAATGTATCAGTGTATGTCTAAGGAGATACTCTTAAAGCGGAAATTTTGACTTTGTGAAATTTTGGGATCTTTAATTGGATGGGCCCATCACAAAGGAAGACAATGAATCCTCATTTTTCACTGCCTTCAACATTTGATATTGAATGAGAATGAATGTCTTTGGTTATTAGTTTTGATTCCATTAGCGATCGATATTCACTGATCATATGGATCAGTGTAAGTGTAAGGACATAGTCTTAAAGCGGAAATTTTTACTTTGTAAAATTTTGGCATCTTTAATCGGATTTGCCCATCATGAATGAAGAAAATTAACCCTCATTTTTCACAATCTTCAACATTGTTATATTGTCTGAGAATGAATGCCTGTAGTTATTAGTTTTGCTTCCATTAGTGATCGATATTCACTGACCCTATGTATCAGTGTATTTTAAGGAGATAGTTTAAAACTGAAAGGGGCACCTTCTGAAATTTTGGCATCTTTAATTCTATGCGCCCATCACAAAAGAAGACAATGAATATTCATTTTTCACTATCTTCAACACTGTTATATTGCCTGAGAATGGATGCCTTTGGTTATTAGTTTGGTTCCATTAGCGATCGATATTCACTGACAATATGTATCAGTGTATGTGTAAGGAGATAGTCTTAAAGCGGAAATTTTTACATTGTGAAATTTTGGGATCTTTAATCGGATGCGCCCATCACAAGTGAAGACAATGAATGGTCATTTTTCAAAATCTTCAACATTTTGATATTGCCTGAGAAAGAATGTTTTTGGTTAATAGTTTGGTTTCCAGTAGATATCGATATTCACTGATCAAATGCTTCAGTCTATGTGTAAGGAGATAGTTTAAATCTGAAAGTGGTACTTTTTGAAATTTTGGGATCTTTAATCGGATGTGCGCGTCACAAATGAAGACAATGAACCCTCATTTTTCATAATCTTCAACAGTGTTATATTACCTGAGAAGGAATGCCTTTTGTTATTAGTTTTGTTTTAATTAGCGATCGATATTCACTGATCAAATCTATCAGTGTAAGTGTAAGGAGAAAGTCTTAAAGCGGAAATTTTTACTTTGTGAAATTTTGTTATCTTTAATGGGATGCGAACATCACAAATGAACACAATGAATCCGCATTTTTCGTTATCTTCAATGTTGTTATATTGCCTGAGAATGGATACTTTTGGTCATTAGTTTGGATTCCATTAGCGATCGATATTCACTGATCGATATGTATAGAGATAGAAAGGATGCATTTGGTTATTAGTTTTGATTCCATTAGCGATCGATATTCACTGATGAAATGTATCAGTGTAAGTTTAAGGAGATAGTCTTAAAACAGAAAGGGGTACTTTGTCAATTTTTGGCATCTTTAATCGGATGCACCCATCACAAATGAAGATAATGAACCCTCACCTTTTAAGATTTTTAACACTGGTATACTGCCTGAGAATGGATCCCTTTGGTCATTAGTTTTGATTCTATTAGCGATCGATATTCACTGATCAAATGTATCAGTGTAAGTGTAAGGAGATAGTCCTAAAGCGAAAAGGTTTACATTGTGAAATTCTGTATGGAGAAATTTTAAAACTGAAAGGGGTACTTTGTCAAATTTTGGTATCCTTAATAGAGTGCGCCCATCACAAATCAAGACAAGGAACGCTCATATTTCACCCGCTTCAACACTTTTAGATTGCCTCCAAAAGATTGTCTTAGGCTAGTAGTTTTGATTCCATTAGCAATCGATATTCACTGATCAAATGTGTCAGTGTAGGTGTAATTAGATAGTCTTAAAACGGAAAGGGGTATTTTGTCAAATTGTAGTATCCATAATCGGATGCGCCCATCACAAATGAAGACTATGAACCCTCATTTTTAACTATCTTCAACACTGTTATATTGCCTGAGAAAGGACGCCTTTCGTTTTTAGTTTTGATTCCATTACCTATCGATATTCACTGATGAAATGTATAAGGGTAAGTGTAACGATATAGTCTTAAAACGGAATTGGGTACATTGTCAAATTTTAGCATCTTTGATCGGATACACCAATCTCAAATGAAGATAAAAAAAACCTTGATTTTTCACTATCTTCAACACTGTTATATTACCTGAGAATGGATGATGTAGGTTATTAGTTTTGATTTCATTAGCGATCGATATTCACTCCTCAAATGTATCAGTGTACGTGTGAGGAGATAGTCCTAAACCGGGAATTTGTAATTTGTCTAATTTTGGCATCTTTAGTCGGATACGCCCATTTCAAAGGAAGACAAAGAACGCCCATTTTTCATTGTGTTCAATATTGTTATATAGCATCAGAAATATTGCCTTACTTTACTATTTTTGATTTCATTAGTGATCGATCTTCACTGATCAAATTGATCAGTTTCAGGGTAATGAGATAGTCTTAAAGCGGAAAGGTGTACTTTGTCAAATTTTGCCATCTTTGATCGGATGCGCCCATCACAAATGAAGACAATGAAAACTCGTTTTTCACATTCTTCAACATTGTTATATTGCTTGAGAATGAACGCCTTTGGTTATTAGTTTTGATTCCATTAGAGATCGATATTCACTGATCAAATGTATCTGTGTCAGTGCAAAAAGATAGTTTTAAAGGGGAAACATTTACTTTGTGAAATTTTGACGTCTTTAATCGGATGCGCCCATCACAAATGCACACAATGAATCATGATTTTTCACTATCTTCAATATTGTGATATTGTCTGAGAAGGAATGCTTTGGTTATTAGTTTTTCTTCCATTAGAGATCGATATTCACTGATCAAATGTATCAGTGTAAGTTTCAGTAGATAGTCTTAAAACGGAAAGGGGTATTTTGTCAAATTTTGGCATCTTTAATGACATGCGAAGATCTCAAATGAAGATAATGAACGCTCATTTTTCATCATCTTCAACACTGTTATATTGCCTCAGAAATATTACCTTCGGTTATCAGTTTTGGTTTAATTAGCGATCGATATTCACTGATCAAAAAATTCAGTGTAAGTGTAAGGAGATAGTCTTAAAGTAAAAAGGTTTACTTTGTGAAATTTTCGAATCTTTAATCGGGTGCGGCCATCACAAATCAAGAGAAAGAACGCTCATTTTTCACCACCTTCAACACTATTATATTGCCTCAGAAACATTGTCCTAGGTTATTAGTTTTGATTCCATTAGCATTCGATATTCATTGATCAAATGTATCAGTGTAGGTGTAAGAAGATAGTCTTAAGATTGAAAGTTGTACTTTGTCAAAAGTGTTATATTGCCTGAGAATGAATACATTTTTTTGTTAGTTTTGCTTCCATTAGAGATCGATATTCACTGACCATATGTATCAGTGGAAGTGCAAGGAGATAGTCTTAAAACGGAAAGAGGTACTTCGTCATATTTTGGCATCTTTAATCGGAGGCGGCCATCACAAACGAAAACAATGAACACTAATTTTTCAGCATCTTCAACACTGCCATATTGTTTGAAAATGAATGCCTTTGGTTATTAGTTTTGGTTTCACTAGCGATCGATATTCACTGATCAAATGTATCAATCTAAGTGTAAGGAGATAGTTTAAACCGAAATGGGTCCTTTGTCAAATATTTGGCATCTTTAATCTAATGCGCCCATGACAAATGAAGACAAAGGACCCTGACTTTTCACTATCTTTAAAACTGTTATATTGCTTGAGAATGGATGATTTCATTATTAGTTTTGATCGCATTAGCGATCGATATTCACAGATCAAATGTATCAGTGTAAGTGTAAGGAGATACTCTTAAAGCGGAAATTTTTACTTTGTGAAATTTTGGGATCTTTAATCGGATGCGGCGATCGCAAATGAAGACTTCGAATCCTCCTTTTTCACTCGCTTCAACATTGTGATATATCCTGAGAATGAATGCCTTTAGTTATTAGTTTTGCTTCCATTAGTGATCGATATTCACTGACCATATGTATCATTGTATGTGTAAGGGGACAGTTTAAAACTGAAAGAGGCACTTTGTCAAATTTTGGCATCTTTAATCTAATGCCCCCATCACAAATGAAGACAATGAACACTCATTGTTCACTATCTTCAACACTGCTATATTGAATCAGAAATATTGCCTTAGGTTATTAGTTTTAATTCCATTAGCGATCGATATTGACTGATCAAATGTATCAGTTTCAGGGTAATGAGATAGTCTTAAAACGGAAAGGGGTACTTTGTCAAATTTTCGCATGTGTAATCGGATGCCCCCATCACAAATGAAGACAATGAACACTTATTTTTCACTATCTTCAACATTGTGATATTGCCTGGGAATGAACGCCTTTGGTTATTAGTTTTAATTCCATTAGAGATCGATACTCACAGATCAAGTGTATCAGTGTCAGTGCAAGAAGATAGTCTTAAAGCGGAAAGATTTACTTGTGAAATTTTGGCATCTTTAATCAAATGCGCCCATCAGAAATGCACACAATGAATCTTCATTTTTCACTATCTTCAACATTGTTATATTGCCTGAGAATGAATGCCTTTGGTTATTAGTTTTACTTCCATTAACGATCGATATTCACTGATGAAATATATCAGTGTATGTTTTAGTAGATAGTCTTAAAACGGAAAATTGGTATTTTGTCAAATTTTGGCATCTTTCATCGCATGCGAACATCTCAAGTGAAGATAATGAACCCTCATTTTTCACTATCTTCAACACTATTAAATTGCCTCAGAAACAATGCATTTGCTTATTAGTTTTGGTTTCACTAGCGATCGATATTCAGTGATCAAATGTATCAGTATAAGTGTAAGGAGACAGCCTTAAAACTGAAATAGGAACATTGTGAAATTTTGGCATCTTTAATCGGATGCGCCCATCACAAATGAAGACAATGAACCCTCATTTTTCACCATCATCTTTTATATTGCCTGAGAATGGATGCCTCTGGTTATTAGTGTTAATTGCATTATCGATCGATATTCACTGATCAAATGTATCACTGTACGTGAAATTAGGTAGTTTTGAATAGGAAAGGGGTACTTTGTCAAATTTTAGGATCTTAGTCGTATGCACCCATCACAAATCAAGACAATGAATCCCCATTTTTCACTATCTTTAACACTGTGATATTTGATGAGAATGGATGCCTTTGGTTATTAGATTTATTTTCTTCCATTGAAGATCGATATTCACTGATCAAATGTATCAGTGTAAGTGTAAGGAGATAGTCTTAAAACGGAAAGGGGTATGTTGTTTGTCAAATTTTGTCATTTTTAATCGGATGCGCCCATCACAAATGAAGACAATGAAAACACATTTTTCACCATCTTCAACAATGTTATATTGACTCAGAAACATTGCTTTAGGTTATTAGTTTTGATTCCATTAGCTATCGATATTCACTGATCAAATGCATCAGTATAAGTGTAAGGAGATAGTCTTAAAACGGAAAGGGGTACTTTGTCACATTGTGGTATCTTTAATCGGATGGGTCCATAATATACCCATGTTATATTGAGTGAGAATAGAGGCTTTTCGTTTTTAGTTTTGATTCCATTAAAGATCAATATTCACTGATGAAATGTATCAGTGTAAGGTTAATCAGACTTAAAGCGGAATTGGGTACATTGTCAAATCTTTGATCGGATGCGAAAATCACAAATGAAGACAATTAACCCATATTTTTGACTCTCTTCAGCACTGTTATATTGGATGAGAATGAATGAATTTGGTTATTAGTTTTGATTTGATTAGCGATTGATATTCACTGATCAAATGTATCAGTATAAGTGTAAGGAGACAGTTGTAAAACTGAAAAAGGAATTTTGTCAAATTTTGTCATCTTAAATCGGATGCCGCCATCATAAATGAAGACAATGAACTCTCATTTTTCACCTTCTTCAACACTGTTATCTTGCCTGAGAATGAATGCCTTTGGTTATTAGTTTTGATTCCATTAGCGATAGATATTCAGTGACAAAAAATGTCAGTGTCAGGGAATGGAGATGGTTTTAAAGCGGAAAGGGATACTTTGTCAAATTTTGGCATCTTTAGTCTAATGCGACCATCAAAAATGAAGACAACGAACACTCATTTTTCACCATCTTCAACACTGCTACATTGAATCAGAAATATTACCTTAGGTTATTAGATTTGTTTTCATTGGCGATCGATATTCACTGATCAAATGTATCACTGTACATGTAAATAGATAGTCTTAAAGCGGAAAGGCGTACTTTGTCAAATTTTTGCATCTTTAATCGGACAGGCCCATCACAAATGAAGACAATGAACGATCATTTTTCGCTATGTCGAACATTGTTATATTGCATTAGAAATATTGCTTTAGGTTATTAGTATTGATTCCATTACTGATCGATCTTCACTGACCAAATGTATCAGTTTCAGGGTAATGAGATGGTCTTAAAGCGGAAAGGGTTACTTTGTCAAATTTTGTCATCTTTATTCTAATGCGCCCATCAAAAATGAAGACAATGACCCCTCATTTTTCACTATCTTCGACACTGTTATATTACATGAGAATGCATGACTTTGGTTTTTAATTTTGATTCCATTAGCGATCGATATTCACTGATTAAATGTGTCAGTGTACGTATAAAGACATAGTCTTAGAGCGGAAATTTGTAGTTTGTCAAATTTTGGCATCTTTACTCGGATGCGCCCATCACAAATGAAGACAATGAACCCTCATTTTCACTACCTTCAACACTGTTATATTGACTGAGAAAGAGTGCCTTTGTTTATTAGTTTTGCTTCCATTGGAGATCGATACTCACTTACCAAATGTATCAGTGTAAGTGTAAGGAGATAGACTTAATACTAAAAGGGGTAATTTGTCAAATTTTGGCATCTTTAATCGGATGTGCCGATCACAAATGAAGACAATGAACCCTCATTTTTCACCATATTCAACACTGTTATATTGCGTCAGAAATATTGCCTTAGGATATTAGTTTTGATTCCATTAGCGATCGATATTCACTGATCAAATGTATCAGTGTAAGATTATGGAGATAGTCTCAAAACAAAAAAAGAGTCCTTTGTGGTATCTTTAATCGGATGGGCAAATCACAAATGAAGACAATGAACCCTCATTTTTCACTATCTTCATAACTGTTATATTGCTTGAGAATGGATGGCTTTGGTTATTAGTTGTGATTCCGTTAGCGATCGATATTCACTGATGAAATGTATCACTATAATTGTATGGTGATAGTCTTAAAAGTGAAAGAGGAACTTTGTGAAATTTTGTCATCTTTAATCGGATGCGCCTATCACAGATGAAGACAATGAAGCCTCATTTTTCAACATCTTCAACACTGTTATATTGCCTGGGAATGGATGCCTTTGGTTATTAGTTTTGATTCCATTAGCGATAGATATTTATTGTTCAGGGTAAGGAGATAGTCTTAAAGTGGAAAGTTGTACTTTGTCAAATTTTGACATCTTTAATCTAATGCGCCCATTACAAATGAAGACAACGAACACTCATTTTTCATTATCTTCAACACTCTATATTGAATCAGAAATATTGCCTTATTTTATTAGTATTGATTCGATTAGCGATCGATAATTCACTGATGAAATCTGTTAGTGTCAATGTAAGGAGATAATTTTTAAACGGAAAGTGTTACTTTGTCAATGTTTGGGATATTTAATAGGATGCGCCCCTTCAAAAATGAAGACAATGAAACCTCTTTTTTCACTATCTTGAACATTGTTATTATACCTGAAAATGAATGCCTTTGGTAATCAGTTTTGCTTATGTTTGGCATCGATATTCAATGATCACATATATCAGTGTAAGTGTTAGGATATTTTCTTAAAACGGAAAGGGGTACTTTGTCAAATTTTGGCATCTTTAATCGGATGGACCCATCAGAAATGAAGACAATGAACACTCATTTCTCGCTATCTTTAACGTTGTTATATTGCCTGAGAATAAATGCCTTTTTTACGAGTTTTACTTCCTTAGAAATCGATATTCACTAACTAAATGTGTCGATGGAAGTGTAAAGAGACAGTCTTAAAACGGAAAGCCGTACCTTGTATTATTTTGGCATATTTAATCAAATGCGCCCATCACAAACCAAGACAATGAACAATTATTTTTCACTATGTTCAACTCTGTTATGTTGCCTGAGAATGGATGCCTTTGGTTATTAGTTTTCTTCAATTATTGATCGATATTCACTGACCTAATGTATCAGTCAATACTGTTATATTGCCTGAGAATGAAATGCCTTTGGTTATTAGCTTTGATTCCATTACAGATCGATATTCACTGATCAAATGTACCAGTATAAGTGTAAGGAGATAGTTTAAAACTGAAAGGGGTACTTTGCCAAATTTTGGCATCTTTAATCGCATGCACCCATCACAAATGAAGACAATGAGCCCTCATTTTTCAGTATCTTCAGCACTGTTATATTGCCTGAAAATGAATGCCTTTGGTTATTAGCTTTGATTCCATTACAGATCGATATTCACTGATCAAATGTATCAGTGTAGTTGTAAGGAGATAGTTTAAAACTGGAAGGGGTACTTTGTCAATTTCAGGCATCTTTAATCGGATGCACCCATCACATATGAAGACAATGAAGAATCATTTTTCACTATCTTCCACACTGCTGTATTGACTGAGAATGGATGCATTTGGTTATTAGTTTTGTTTCTATTAGCGATCGACATTCACTGATGAAATGTATCAGGGTCATGGTAAGGAGATAGACTTAAAACAGAAGGAGCTAATTTGTCAAATTTTGGCATCTTTAATCTAATGCGCCCATCACAAATGAAAGTAATGAACCCTCAACTTTAGTATCTTCAACACTGTTGTATTGAATGAGAAATGAGAATGAATGCCTTTGATTATTTATGTCGCTTCCATTAGCGATTGATATTCACTGATGAAATGTAAAAGTGTAAGTGTAAGGAGATGGTCTTAAAAGAGAAGGAGCTACTTTGTGAAATTTTGGAATCTTTAATTTAATGCGCCAATCACAAATGAAGGTAATGAACCCTCACCTTTTACCATCTTCAACACTGTTATATTGAATGAGAATGAAAGCTTTTGGTTATTTATTTTGCTTCCATTGGAGATTGATATTCACTGATGAAATGGAAAAGTGTAAGTGTAAGGAGATATTTTATAACTGAAAGTTCTACTTTGTCAAATTTTGGCATCTTTAATCTTATGCGCCCATAACAAATGAAGACAATGAACCCTCATTTTTCACTATCGTCAACAATGTTATATTGCCTGAGAATGAATGCCTTTGGATATTAGTTTTGCTTGTATTAGAGATCGATATTCACTGATGAAATGTATCAGTGTAGGTGTAAGCAGATAGTCTTAAAACCGAAATGCTACTTTGTCAAATTTTTGCATCTTTAATCTCATTCGCCGACCACAAATGAAGAGAATGAAATCTTATTTTTCACTATCTTCAACACTGTTATATTGCTTGAGAATGGATGCTTTTGGTTATTAGTTTTGATTCTATTAGCGATCGATATTCAATGATGAAATGTATCAATGTAAGTGTAAGAAGATAGCCTTAAAACGGAAATGGGTACTTTGTCAAATTTTGGCATCTTTAATCGGTTGCGGCCATCACAATTGAAGACAATCACCCTCATTTTTCACTATCCTCAACACTGTTGTATTGACTGAGAATAGATGCCTTTGGTTATTAGTTTTGATTCCATTAGCGATCGATATTCACTGATGAAATGTATCAGAGTCAGGGTACGGAGAGAGTCTTAAAACAGAAAGGGGTACTTCGTCAAATTTTGGCATCTTTAATCTAATCCGCCCATCACAAATGAAGATAATTAACCCTCACGTTTTACCATTTTCAACACTGTTATATTGCCTGAGAATGACTGCCTTTGGTTATTAATTTTGCTTCCATTAACGATTGATATTCACTGATCAAATGTATCAGTGTAAGTGTAAGGAGATAGTTTGAAACTGAAAGGGCTACTTTGTCAAATTTTAGCATCTTTAATCGGATGCGCCCATCACAAATGAAGACAATGAACCCTCATTTTTACTATCTTCAACACTGTTATATAGAATTATAATGAATGCTTTGGGATATTAGTTTTGCCTCAATTAGAGATCGATATTCACTGATGAAATGTATCACAGTCAGAGAGATTGTCTTAAAACAGAAAGGTGTACTTTGTCAAAGTTTGGGTTCTATAGTCTAATGCGCCCATCACAAATGAAGATAATTAACCCTCATTTTTCACCATCTTCAACACTGTTATATTGCCTGAGAATGAATGCCTTTGGTTATTAGTTTTGATTCCATTAGAGATCGATATTCAGTGATCAAATGTATCAGTGCAAGTGTAAGGAGATAATCTTAAAGCGGAAATTTTTACTTTGTGAAATTTTGGTATCTTTAATCGGATGCGCCCATCACATACGAAGACAATGAATCCTCATTTTTCAGTATATTCAACATTGTTTTATTGCCTGAGAATGAATACCTTGGTTATTAGTTTTGCTTCATTTAGAGTTGGATATTCACTGATCAAATGTACCATTGTAAGTGTAAGTAGATAGTATTAAAACGGAAAGCTATACTTTGTCAAATTTTGGCATTTTTGATCTGATGCGCCCATCACAAATGAAGACAATGAACCCTAATTTTTCACTGTCTTCAGTACTGTTGTATTGACTGAGAATGGATGCCTTTATTTATTAGTTTTGATTCCATTAGCGATCGATATTCACTGATGAAATGTATCAGTGTAAGTGTAAGGAGATAGTCTTAAAACAGAAAGAGGTACTTTGTCAAATTTTCGCATCTTTAATCTAATGTGAACATCACAAATTGAAAGTAATGAACCCTCACCTTTAACTATCTTCAACACTGTTATATTACCTGAGAATGAATGCCTCTGGCTATTAATTTTGCTCCCATTAGCGATCGATATTCACTGATGAAATGTATCAATGTAAGAGTAAGGAGATAGTTTAATAGTTAATAGTTAATAGCGATCGATATTCACTGATCAAATGTATCCGTGTAAGTGTAAGGAGATAGCCTTAAAGCGGAAAGATTTACTCTGTGAAATTTTGGGATCTTTAATCGGATGCGCCCATCACAAATGAAGATAATGAATTCGCATTTTTTACCATCTTTAACAGTGTTATTTTGCCTGAGAATGAATGCCTTTGGTTATTAGCTTTGATTCCATTAGAGATAGATATTCACTGGTCAAATGTATCAGTGTAAGTGTAAGGAGGTAATTCAAAACTGTAACTGGTACTTTGTGAAATTTTGGCATCATTAATCGGATCCGCATATCACAAATTAAGACAATGAACCCTCATTTTTCACAATCTTCAACATTGTTATATTGCCTGATTATGAATGCCTTTGGTTATTAGTTTTGATTCCATTAGCGATGGATATTCATTGATCAAATGTATCCGTGTAAATGTAAGGAGATAGACTTAAAGCCGGAATTTTTACCTTGTGAAATTTTGGGATCTTTAATCGGATGCGCCCATCACAAATGAAGACAATGAAAACTTATTTTTCACA
>JBCEWB010103509.1:0-11095 GCA_039654565.1 Peronia peronii | reverse complement strand
CCCCCCCCCCCCCCCCCCCCCCCTCAATCGACACCTGCATTCATACATTTCTATTTCACTTAAATACTTCGTACAAATCGTAAACATTTTCTTATTTAAAGGCTTTTTTCTCTCTACTTGCAGTCTGAATATTACAAAAACAAAGCGTTTATATAAAAGGATTCACAAAATATACATTATTCTTATGACTTCTCTCGAATGACTCCTGTAAATTTAGTTATGATTTAGTTTAGTCTCATAAACTGAAAAATTAATCTTAAGAAAATATGATCACTGAAAGTGAAGTAGGTCACTCAGACTAGAGCAGGATCACTTGCCCAGCTGCCTGAGATGGTCTTACTTAATGAGATGTTTCGAGATCGGTCACTTGACCGAGGAAATGTCGCTCACACGTGGCTTTATTTTTATTGTGTGATATGTCTGAAAGCGTATCATTCGTCAAGATTTGTCTGCCATGCGCAGAGCATGTAAACAAATCAGGGTGTGAGCGATAATCCACGGCCATGTGACTTTTCTTTAAATACCTCATTTGTTTCCATCTGCCATCTGTTTGTCAAGACGATCTGACGAGTCTTCTGATCCTCTGTGAAAGAGACAAAAAAAATAGCATTAGAAATGATCGTCTTTCTTCATATCGATCTCACCCCAAATCACCCCCCCCCCATCCCCCAACCTATAACACCACCCTCTCCCCGGCCCCACCCCTTTCCCCCGACCCCCCATCCCAGACTACCTCCATCCACCTCATCCTCCCTCATCTCAAAACATATGAAATCTCTCCCAGGATAGATGAAATAAAAAACTAGTTATAACTGCCACTGTTAGAAATGTGTGTCCATCTGTACCGTGACCCTTTGCAATGGACTCGGTCCACGTAATCTCCACGTTTTAGCTGAAATCGCATTGTGAACAAAACCAGGAAACGACCTGTCTTTCCTATCGAAATACATCGAAAGTTTTGTCGATCTTGTCCTGTATTGACATTATTGCTATATTTATTTGCACAATAATAACGTATGTTGTATGAATCGTTCTCACTGCAATCAGTTTGGGGGGGGGGGGGCAGAATGCCCCTACCACGTCAGAACTCAAAAATGTTTAAACCAACAGAAGGGTAATGACCTCCACGTGATATACATCCATATTATGGAGATGCCGAACGAGTCCATTGAACCTTACAACACCAACACGGTGCCAACAGACGGTCCAGACTGAAAAGGCAACCCTTCCAAGTCATGACAATGTCGGCAAACGACGATTAGACCCAGATCGAACGTTTTTTTGATTTTTTTCTGTCCCGTGTTCGGCATACCGTTCATGTTGTGCGGTCAACTTGAGCCTACCTCTCAGCACACAGAAACTGATGGAAATGGAGGGGGGGAGGGAGGGTCATTTGACCAGCCTTATTACTTCCCTTTGCCAAAGTTAAGGGATGCTCGAAGTGTCAACTATTGTTACTGAAATATTTTCTAGCCTGGGGATTAAAAAGAATACAGTGAAATTTTAGTACTATTTGTTTCATGAAAACCACATACACTTTCAAAGTCTTCGACAATACATTTAACATTTCAGTGATGATTTTTTTCATAAATACATGTATGACATTTTTCCCCAGCGAATAATGGACTGAAGTTACCTTTGAACAATACCTAGCCACTCTCAGTTCTCGGCTCGCAGGACTAACAAAATAATGTTTCTCTTTGAACATTCAGATAAGGGATACAATCTTAAAAATATAATCTTTAAGACTGGGTTACCTCCCTCTCATCAATCTTCTCCTTCAGTCTCCTGTCCAATTTTTTTCAGGACAGGGAGAGCCAACAGCTAAACACGAACAATTTCAGTGAAGCTAAGATAGCTACCTGAAGGTTGAACACAGCATTAGATAATGATAATGACAATAATAAACGATAATAATAATAATAATAACAGTAACAATAACAAGCATAATAGTCTTGATAGTTGTGAATTTTAATAACATATTAATAACACCAACAAGCAATAACAACAACAATAACACACGCCTACAATAATGATAAAAATGCCCCCCCCCCCCAACAAAAAAAAAATTTTAAAAAATTAAAAATTAGCCTCAGTATAAAGTGGCAAGATGTTTGACAGTTCCCATATGGGCTCCTGAGCTCTGTCCGTGTCCTCATCAAGCTCGTCAGCACGGCTGTCCTTGCTGATATCATGGTCACTCTGACCTCAGGGCAAACTCTCATGGCTACCTCTTACCCCGGCACCAGCAGACTGAAGGGGGCGGGGTGAAAAATGTGGTGGGAAAAAGAGATTTATTCTCAGCTAATTCATTCTCGTCTATTTGTTCTAATGTAATACATTCCAATTCAAGCATACTATCCCAAAAGTATGGATCTATTCACCTATTCACTTTAAAATCATCCTTTTTTTTTTTTTTACTTAAACTAACTTGCCTCTACAGTCTAAATTTAACTATTGTGCCTGCCTTATTCACTTATGCTCACTGTTTAGTCAAAACTCATACATTCGTTTTAGAGTCACATGTCTTCGTACTTTTATATATAAATTTAATTTATTCACCCATTCAGTCTAAACTTATCCCCTCCCCCTTCAGCCTTAATTTATTCATTCATCTAAATTATTCATTCATTCACACTAAACTTCTATCGTTCACTACCCATGTAGTGCAAACTTATTATGTAAGTTTATCCATTCATTCACACCAAATTTCTCCACTTGGTTCACATTTACTTACCTTTGTAGTGCAAACTTATTAAGTAAGCTTATTCATTCATTCATACTTAACTTCTCCATTTGATTCAGATTTACTTAGTCATGTAGTGCACGTTTACTATGTAAGTTTATTCATTCATTCACACTAAACTTCTCCATTTAGTACAGATCTATTTGCCCATGTAATGTAAGCTTTTTCAACCATTCAGTCTGAACGTACATACTCTGAAAAAAAGTTTCTTACTATTCATTCTCAAATTAATTCAAGTCAGACTTTCCAAGTAGAGCGGATTTGTTCATCCTTCCAGATTACACGTCATATCTATGCTATTTAAATTGTCTCATCCATTCATCCAAACTTATTCATTTATTCAGTCTAAACTCATCTGTTCGGTTCAAACATAATTATCTTATTCATCCATGCAGTCTCCACTTACTAGCTCGATCACTCTAAACATATCCATTTAGTGTAGAGCTACTCAACCATTCAGCCCCGTGAGCACCATCAGCATCTATGTCGTAGTCTTCATACTCGTCTGAGCCCAGCCAACTTTTTTAGCCATTGTCTCTGAGGATGCAACAATGAAACTTTGTAATTAAATATGACAAAGATCGTAATTATATCTGCATGAAGTAGACATTAGCACACCATGCATCTTCCTGTAAATTATCACTATAGAATCTGATGTCTGCTATCCATTTTATATTCCTTCCTTTCCTTTCTCTCTTTTTTTCTTTTTTTTTTTTTTTTCATCCATGTGAATGATATTGTTAGACTGATAAGGTTTAGAGCGCCCAATAGGCAGCCGCCATGTATGGTTCCTGAAAGCTGACAACGCCCACGAGTGCCTCCGTTGGGTCTGCCAGGGTAATAACAGATTGTAAAGCGTTCAGAGCTCGTACACTATACGGGGACCGGCGCTATATAAATGCCATTATTATTATTTTTACTATATTATTGTCTGATTTTGTTTTCGTCTTTGTCTGTCTTTCTTTCGCTCTCTCTCTCTCTCCTCTCTCTCTCTCACTGTCTCTCTTTCTCTCATACATAAACATGTACACAAACACCGATGTAACCTGTCTGTTGGGCTCCTATTTATTGTCCTATTTCTGCCTGTCTGTCTCTCCCCTTCCCGCCGCCCCCAGCTCCCTCCCTTCCCTCTCTCTCTCTCTCTCTCTCTCTCTCTCTCTCTCTCTCTCTCTCTCCCTTGCGATTGATGCTCAGTATTCTAAACCTCCTTTTTTCCCTTCTTCGTGTGATCATCTGAGAATTTCTAAACTCATGACCATTTTAAACACTTTGCTTGCCAAAATATCACGAAGCAGTTCAAGAAATTTACAGACGCCCAAAAACTTATTATTATCAATACTCATGGTTTTACTGGCTTCCTAGTCGGATCTCCCAGATGCTAAATGTTCCCGCCTATTGTTTGCAAATATATGTTTTGGAATTAGTTTTGAAATAATATGTCAACCCCAGACTTTTGTTTATGTTCGTCTGATGTTTCGCATATTGACGTCTTGTGAACTGATGACAGGCTAGTTCTAAATTAAGTGTAAAACAAAGCCAGAAGCCAACCTCTTAAACTGGTAATATAGATGCTCACTCATCCGGCATATAGCTTCTTTTCCTAGATGTTTGAGATATGTAACTGATGCAACGTCAGATATTACGTGTAAATGATAAACACGAAAAATATATGAAAAGATGGATATGGGAATGCACTAAGAAAAAGTTACGCAGAGAACCAAGTCCTAGATCACAACTTGAAGAAGACCGGGGGGCGTCAATGACTCCAGGCGGGGTTAAGCCCAAGAAGAGGAAATGGAACTAGTTATTATAAAAACCCATTTCATTTCGATCCCTGCAAATACCGATAAAAGACATATAGAGGCCGCATGGACATTTTCAGAATGACAGTAAAGGTGTGATTTTATCCCATGAATGGACAAACACAGCCTCATGTTTTCAGTGAAGTAGACACTTCTCCGCAAAACCGTTTCTTCCTTTTTGAGAACTTCAAAATGGCCATTAGAACTACACATCATTGCTTTTGGCAGAAATAATCACTTCGTTTGATTTACCTTTCCAGAAAAGGTCTATGGTAAACAGAGTCTAGGCAGACACCTTGAGAAATTAAATACCTGTTGATCCTCTGACATTCGGAGCAGTTTTAAAACAACATGATAGGACTGTCGCATGTGCGGCGCTTATAAATGTCGAAATTTTTAATTTCTGGATCAAATTTAATGAATTCAATTTTGCCTCTTAATTTCTTTGTGCATGAGGTAGGATTATCCCATGTATGTGGGAGGAAAATGAGAAAAACCTCAGCTGCATGTGTTTGTCTTAATTTTGGTGTTTAAACTGACAAAAAAATGTTATTACTTCATTGATTTTCTCAAGAATAAAAAAAGCTGTATAATAATCCCTATAATTTTTATACTTTATGTTTGAATAGAGTAAAAGTGGCAATGCTAATTCGTCCGCATATAACAAACATTTGTGCAGAACAAAACTGTAATATCTTGGTCCATTTTTGTTTTATTTCTGTTTGAAGAACGAAAACTAATCAAAGATGAATACGGAAAGAATCATCAAGTTGTTCCAGTCAGTTACGAGAGACAAGACTAAAGAACTTCAAATTGTCTTATACAAAGATGTATGCCTTTCTTAAGTTACATCGTGCTAAATTTCAGATCAACTGAAAAAAAAAAAACATGAAAGTTATTGGTAAACGAAAGATATCTGATAAAAATCCAAGGTGGCCATCATTGATATTATATAATTAGTGATAAAATATTTTTTGCTTCTTTGCCATGTCCTAACAACTCAGTAAAAAGATCTGTGATGTAAAAAGAAAAAAGCTTTTTTATTAGGAAATGGTGAGATTGTTTTTTTAGTAGCAGGACAGAATGGAATTTCCATACTACCCATATAATGTGATCATTTTATGTTGACAGAATATTGGTCCGCAATGAAGGTGTGCGCTCTAAAAATATTTTCTCATAAGATTTAACTTGATAATTGCTCATATATCGGTAAATATTAAATTTAGATTTTAGAACAAGAGGTCATTGACATTACGAACAGCACAATAACTATAAACTTAGATAATATTAAAATTTTAACGTTGCTGATGCACACAGATTAAAGCATCAAATGAAAGTTTTTACTTTCATTCTTTATTTTGAAAGCTTCTTCAAATCTTGTGGGTTTTACTTTCTTTTAACTAGAGGCTCTGTCATCACAGCCAAAGCTGGAGAAGTTCAAGATCCACCTTCTGAAAACACTAAGCATCATATGGATTAAGATTTCTTCGTACTATACAGGTTACTTCATTCTTATTGTTGTTAAAATAAATCACTGTCAATCAAGAGATCAATTTCATTTTTCACTAGTATTAAGCTTATAACAAACTGAAACTTTTAATAAGTAGTTTTCATGTTCAATCAAACAATAACACAGTTTCATTATTATATGTGTAGTATATTATTTGCTATGATGAGATGAAGGATTATCCTTCTTTATCTACTTTGTGTGATTCATCTGCAGAAGAACAGAATCCAGCATTATTTTTCCCAGTGACGAATTATTTCAAATAACATAAACCTTAATAATAAATGAAAGGTATTAATATGGCGAAGGCTCGAAACGCTTTAGAGAACCAAAATGTTTTACAACCATATATATAAGACTATTATTTCGCATCAACATATTTATATGAGAGTCTGAGGCGTTAAATTTATCAATCATTTCGGAGACCTGAACTAATTTTCATATGGACCAGTTATGATTAAGTTTATTCTGAAAGTTATTAATCGTTGCTCATTGAGCCCTTCATGCCGAACCTAGACATCTCAGAATTTAAAATAACACATAAGACTTTCAGATCTGGTATAAACTCTTCACAGCAAGGTGCATCTTTTACTTCGAGCAAGTGACTACATAATTCGTATAGACGTTAGGAACGGCACAGGGATCCCTTCAGTGAATGGGTTAAACCTGTGTAATTGCTCATATGATATCATGTTCGTTTCCTTCGTTATTGACCTGACCAGAGCGTTGCTTTCATTTAAGTGAATTTTAAATGATGTGAAATGACTATTATGATGTTACTCACGAGCATTGCAGCCTGAGTAACATTTTGCTGCTGGAGAAACTCGTATTTGTAAAGAGGATATTCTCAATGGTGACCACATCTCCAATGGCATGTCAAATGTGACCCTGTTATCACCATTATCGTCCTCGTCATCATCTACAACTATTACTGTGCATTGTTGTTGACAAACTTCTCTGTTTTAATATTCAAACACAAATCGTGACATCTACTCAGACACTGTACTCCATCAGCTAAACAGAAAGAAAAAAACAGCACTTAATAAAATGATGTGATGAAGACAATAGGTAGAACAGACATCAGTCAGATTGTGTAAAAAAAAAAATAATAATAAAAACTGAAGGCAGCTCAGTGCTTGCTACTTTATTCTGACGCCACATTATAATGATAGCATGTATGACAAATCTCTGTAAAATAATTATGCTTCAGCTGTTGACAAAAGAGTGATATTGCTTTGGAAAGATGGAAGGAATTATGAGGTATTGAGGGTCGTCTGTTACAGTAAACCAGTCGATCAATAGTATACGACTTTGTGATACATACTGCTATTCTTTTCTTATATGAGCAGAGGACTGACTGCTTAATCAGTGATCTACTTGGGTGATGGACGCATGCGAAACAGTTCACGAAAAACTGCCCTGTATCTGCTGCTCATGTTGTAATAGATGAAAATATTCATGGCCGAATTGGTGGATTCCAGGAAAAAGCCAAAGCTAAAGACGATGAAGAACATGTTCTTATATTTGCCATCAATAGATAACTCAGGCACGCTCAACATTGCGATGAAGATGATGCAGACAGGAAAGAAACAGGCGATGAATAATGTGGAGATGACCACCACCATCCTGGTCACTTTCTGGTCCCGTAGGGTTACGACATCAGCTTGGCTTGTAGACTTCTCTCGCCATTTTCTTTTGCCGTGCAGTTTAACCACCAAGATTATGGTACAGCTGATGACCGTGATGAAAGCGACGAAAGGGACAAAGATATTATTGATAGCGAAGGAGATTGTCTCCACTTGTTCACGGTAAGGCCTGAAGACCAGGCCGAGGACGGTTCTATTCCGGGTGGGGGAAAATTTCCAGCCAAAGCTGTTGGCGTAGTAGACAGGAGAGACGCTGCAGATTAGGATGATGAAAAACATGCTAATGATGGCCCTCACTCTCTTGGGTGTGATGATGGTTTTCACCTGGACATGAAAGAAGAGTCGATACAACGATTCAGTTTTCATATGGAGAGAAAAAGGAGGGACCTTTTGATACCTATCCTTTAATCATTATAGTTTACTATAGTTATCGGTACCGATATTTCATTAACAATTTCAGCGTATGTGTTATGGTTGTGATGATGGTCTTTAACACAGCAGTTTAATTAATGGCTGTGATAAAAACAATAATGTTAATGACAATAATGATGCTGATGATGATCAAAATTAAATAAACATTTACTGTAATATAATCTCTTAAAAAGCAAGGGAGAGACTAGGCGGGTCCTAGCGCCGATTTTGAGAACTCGTAAAAGAAGACAATAATTTCCTCCTCAAGACCTGTTTCAGAATGTTTTTCGACGATTTTGAAATCAGGACTTTATGGACGAATTCTGATATCTCCTCTTTCTTATAGGCCTAAGTCAATGTCAGCGTGTGCTGCTAAGATGCTGCCAAAACGGCCCAGAACGGGACCGTGATCAGTGAAGTAAAACAAACTATTTAAATGCATCTCAAAATTGCGTTTCCCTCTACAAAAAGAAAATAAGCGAAGGAAAAGCTGTGTATCGCTTCACCATCAAATGATTAAATTATTTTAACACGTAAGTTATTGCATGTTCACTTTGTTGTATATCGGATTTATATACAATGAGCCATGGTGATTAAACGCTCTCCTCATCTCAGATAATCACAAACTCATTCATTCGTATAATATCTGAATCATAATCAACACAATATGGATAGCCAGAGATGCTTTGTTGTGCTCTCAGTCTTTCATTATTTCATCGTAGATTTGAAATTTTTACCAGAAAACTGATTAAATACGTGGTAAAATTAGCCCTATTGCATTTCGCTGTGAGAATAAAAAATGCCGCACTAATTAAACACTATCCTGAATTCTTGGTGTCAAATTTTAGTTTGTACACTAACTTTTCACATTTTCCACCAGATCTGCAGAAAGTAATTTTCTTAAATGTTGTGATTAAACGCCTGGAAGTCAATATTTTCTGCAAGTTTTTGTACGTGGAGACAATTACTCCTATCCCAAAATTCTCTTCATAGCATAATAATATCATTTATAGTTTCATAAATTTGCAAATCATAATTTGTATTTTGCCTTAGATTTACAGCGTAGGAACCTCTCATGTATGTTCTAGTGATTACTATCCTTGAAACAACGAGCTAAAGAAAGTTACCTCTCAGTGAATACTTCAGGTCCTCACCTCCAAAGACAAAATTATTCTTACAGACATCAGCAATTTAAATTTATCGTTGGACGCAACTGTAAGCACTAAGCACCAACATTAGAACAAACATTCCGAGATCAGACCCAATGATGAATCGTCTATCTAAAACTGATCGCTGCATTCCCACTTAGAGACGAAAAGAAGAGGAAGTTCAAGCATCTATATTTTTGTATCTCACCTTCAAGGGCATAGTTATACACAGGCATCTCTCTAATGTGATGAGGGCGGTGATCCAGCTGGTGACTCGGGTGAAGATCACGTGGGGCCACCCTGTTACCAGATACTGTAACTCTGCAGACTCGAAGGGGACGTCGGATTCTTGGAACACTGGGGTGAAACAAATGTTGGTGAAGATCAGTGTCACTAAGCAACCCAGGTCGGAGATGGCTAAACCTGCAGAAACAGAAATTAATACTTTTTTTAATAAACATTCAACCAGATTATGCCGTATTTCTAAAACAAGAGGTATACAAAAGCATACAAGAATGCAAAAAAAAATCAGTTTGTATGAAACACGACGCGCTGGAAAAATCTAAAGAAGAAAAAATAATTGGGAAAAATGAGAACAGATATGTTTTATTTAAAGAGGAGTCATGCAAAAACAAAACATATGATATGTTACATCACAGAGTCACCTAGTTCTAGGATGGACAGAACATTTCAGCTTTTACAGAACGGTAAGTTACAAGCTCTGCAAGTCTTTTAAACACTGTCACGACCAATACTAGGCCTACTGTGCTATTATATTATATGTACTACAAGTATTACTATTTCTACCCTAAATAATACCACTTTAAATTCTAGTAACTCCAGTACAAATACTGTGAAACTCTACAACTAAAAATGCAACTATTAATACGAGTGTTTATGATAATAATAATGTGTCCCGACGAAGACTAAGAGGTTCAAACATTTGGCGAGTAATAATTTCAAATTAAGAAAATATCGAGTCGATTGCTTGAGTCGTGCAGATTATTGTTTGTTCCTTTAGTGTACTAAGTTCGTTGCCGGTAGACAGCTTGTCTTAAATTTTGAGATAATTGTGTAAAATGAAAATAGCGAAAAGATAATGATAAATATCTCCCTCTCTCCATCCTCATTCCCCCACTTCCTGAGACCATAAGGATCCAAATGTTTACCTAACAAACTGACGTTGACAGAATCCTTGAAACCTTGTTTGACAAAGCAGATAATGTTGATGGTGTTGGTGACCGTTCCGAAGATGTCCATAAGTTGGCAAGCAACAGCGAAGACGATCCATTGAAATATACGCCTGACTTCTTCGCTGACAAGAGGTTCTGACGATGCAGTTAGAGAGAGAGACGAGTCTACCTCCTCTAGATGGCTCAGAGACCCATTGTCTTTAGAGATTCTGTTGTTGATCTCTTTCATTGCTATTTTACTGTTTCTGGTGACGTTGTTTCTATAGCACGTGCACTCAAACCCGTTCAAACTGCAATACAGGATTAGAATGAGTTTAATATCAACTTTATAAACATTTGGGGGGGGGGGGGGGTGAAACAGAAAGAAAAACAAAGAAAACAAAAACATTAACGCACAAAGAGTTATTATCAAAATAAAATACCTATATGACTTGTTTTGTTTGTTGTTGTTGTTTTTTGTTGTTGTTGCTTTTTTTTTTACTTTTTTTTCCGCATGCTATTCCAGCAGATGTCACGGTAAGAATACAGGAAGCCAGTCATTGCAGCTATACATCTTTGAGACTCAATCGCTGTTGTTGTTGTTGTTGTTGTTGTTGTTGTTGTTGTTGTTGTTGTTGTTGTTGTTGTTGTTGTTGTTGTTGT
>JBCEWB010103487.1:0-12051 GCA_039654565.1 Peronia peronii | reverse complement strand
TGATCAAAATATCAGTGTATCAAAAAGTAGATAGTTCTGAAACGGAAAGTTGTAAGTTCTCAAATTTCGGCATGTTTAATGGTATCCGCCCATCACAAATGAAGAGATCGAAACATCATTTTTCAGTAACTTCAAAACAGTTAATATAACATGTACTATGGTGCCATATTTATTAGTTTTGATTCCATAAGCGATCGTTATTGACTGATCAAAATATCAGTATAAGAAAAAGGAGATAGTCTTAAAACGGAAGTCTTTAAGTTCTCAAATTTCGGCATGTTTAATCGTATGCGCCAATAACAAATGAAGAGAATGAAGCAACATTTTCCAGTGCTTTCAACACCCTTATATTGCTTCTGGTATGGAGCCATACTTTATTAATTTTGATTCCATTAGGGATCTATATTCACTCATGCAAAATATAAATGTAAAAAAAAGGAGACAGTTTTAAAATGTAAGCTGTAAGTTCTCAAATTTCGGTATTGTTAATCGCATGCGTCCATCACATATGAAGATAATGAAACATCATTTTTCAGTAATTTCTGGTATGTGCCATGGTTTATTAGTTTTGATTCTATTGTCTATCGATATTCATTGATGAAATGTATTAGTCTAAGAAGAAGGAGATAGTCTTAAAACGGAAATCTTTAAGTTCTCAAAGTTAGACATGTTTAATCTAATGCGCATATCACAATTGAAGAGAATGAAGCGTTATCTTTCAGTATCTTCAACACTGTTATATTAAATATCATATGGTGCCATACTTTATTAGTTTGGATTCCATTAGCAGTATCTTTCAGTATGTTCAACACTGTTGCATTACCTTTGGTATGGTGCCATTTCTTATTAGTTTTGATTCCATTAGCGATCGATATTCACTGAGCAAATGTATCATTGAAAGAAAAAGGAGACAGTCTCAAAACGGAAATCTTTAAGTTCTCAAAGTTCGGCATCTTTAATCGGATGCACCCATCACAAAAGAAGAGAATGAAGCATCACTTTCCAGTATTTTCAACACTGTTATATTTTATCTGCTACAGTGCCTTAGGTTATCAATTTTGGTTCCATTAGCGATCGATATTTACTGATAAAATGTATCGGTGTAAGGGAAAGAAGATAGTCTTAGAACAGAAAGCTTAAAGTAGTGAAATTTTGGCATGTTTACTCGTATACCCATATCTTAAATGAAGAGAACGAAGCATCATTTTTCACTATTTTCAACAGTGTTACATTACCTCTCGTATGGTGCCATACATTATTAGTTTTGCTTCCATTATCGATCGATATTTACTGATCAAAATATCAGTGTAAGAAAAAGGAGATAGTCTTAAAACAAAAATTTTTAAGTTCTCAAACTTCGGCATCTCTATTCTGATGGGCCCATCACAAATGAAAAGAATGAAGCAGCATCTTTCAGTATGTTCAACATTGTTATATTACCTCTGATATCGCACCATACTTTTTTTGTTTTGATTCTATTATCGATCGATATTTACTGATAAAATGTATTAGTCTAAGAAAAAGGAGATAGTTTTAAAACAAAAAGCTCAAATTTCGACATGTTTAATCGGATGCGCCCATCACAAATGAAGAGAATGAAACATCATTTCTTACTATGTTTAACACTATTACATTACCTCTGGTATGGTGCCGTAGTTTATTAGTTTTGATTCTAATATCGAATGATATTCACTGATCAAATGTATTAGTCTACGTAAAAGGAGATAGGCTTAAAACGGAAATCTTTAAGTTCTCAAATTTCGGCATGTTTAATCGGAGGTGCAAATCACACATGAAGAGAATGAAGTATCTTCTTTCAATATCCTTAAAACTGTTACATGACCTCTCATATGTTGCCATAGTTTATCAGTTTTGATTCCATTACTGATCGATATTTACGGATAAAATCTATCAGTGTAAGTAAAGGAGATACTCTTAAAACGGAAGGCTTTAAGTTCTCAAATTTCGGTATGTTTAATCGTAGGCGCCCATCACAAATGAAGAGAATGAAGCATCATTTTTCAGTAACACTGTTACATTAGATCTGGTATGGTACCATAGTTTATTAGTTTTGATTCCATTATCGAATGATATTCACTGATCAAATGTATTAGTCTAAGAAAAAGGAGACAGTCTTAAAACGGAAAACTTTAAGTTCTCAAATATCGTATGCTCCCATCACAAATGAAGAGAATGAAGCAACATTTTTCACTATCTTCATAGTTTATGAATCTTGATTCCATTAGCGATCGACATTCACTGATCAACTTAGAAGTGTAAGAAAAAGGAGATAGTTTTAAAAGGCAAAGCTTTAAGTTCTCACATTTCGTCACGTTTAATCGTATGCGCCCATCATAGATGAACAGAATGAAGCATCATCTTTCAGTATCTTCAACACTGTTACATTACGTCTGGTATGGTGCCATACTTTATTAGTTTTATTTCTATTATCGATCGATATTTAGTGATAAAATGTATAAGTCTAAGAAAAGGGAGATAGTCTGAAAAAGGAAATCTTTAAGTTCTTAAATTACGTCATATTGAATAGCATGCGCCCATCACAAATGAAGAGACTGCAGCATGATTTTTCGTTATCTTCAGCACTGTTACATTACCTCTGGTATGTTGCCATAGTTTATCAGTTTTCATCCCATTACCGATCGATATTTACTGATAAAATGTATCAGTGTAAGTAAAGGAGATAGTCTTCAAACGGAAAGCTTTAAGTTCTAAAAATTCGGCATGTTTAATCGTATGCGCCCTTCACAAATGAAGAGAATGAAGTATCATTTTTATTATCTTCAACACTGTTATATTGCCTCTGGTATGTTGGCATAGTTTATTAGTTTTAATTCAATTATCGATCGATATTCACTGAAGAAACGTATTAGTCTAAAAAAAAAGAGGTAGTCTTAAAAAGGAAAGCTTAAAGTTCTCAAATTTCCGCTTGTTAACTCGTATGACCCCAAAACAAATGAAGAGAAAAAACCCATCATTTTCCAGTATTTTCAACACTGTTATATTTCCTTTGGTATGGTGCCATAGTTTATTAGTTTTGATTCCATTATCGATCGATACTCACTGGTGAAAAGTATCGGTAAAAGAAAAAGGAGATATTCTTAGAACACAAACCTATAAGTTCTCAAATTTCGGCATTTCGGATGCGTACATCACACATGAAGAGAATGAACCATCATCTTTCAGTATCTTCAACACTGTTATATTACTTCTCATATGGTTCCATACTTTCTTAGTTTCGATTCCATTAGCGACCGGTATTCACTGATCAAAATATCAGTGTAAGAAAAAGGAGAAAGTTTTAAAATGGAAAGCTTTAAGTTCTCCAAGTTCGACATGTTTAATCCTATGGGCCCATCACAAATAAACAGAATGAAGCATCATTTTTCACGAGCTTCAACACTGTTACATTACCTCTGCCATGGTGCCATATTTATTAGTTTTGATTCCATTATCCAATGATATTCACTAATCAAATGTATAAGTCTAAGAAAAAGGAGATAGTCTTTAAACGGAAAGCTTTAAGTTCTCATATTTTGCCATGTTTAATCGGATGCACCCATCACAAATGAAGAGAATGCAGCATCATTTTTCATTATCTTCAACACTGTGATATTACCTCTGATATGTTGCCATAGTTTATCAGTTTTGATTCCATTATCGAATGATATTTACTGATAAAATGTATAAGGGTAAGTAAAGGAGATAGTCTTAAGACGGAAACGTTTAAGTTTTCAAATTCCGGCATGTTTTGATCGGATGAGCCCATCACAAGTGAAGATAATGAAGTAGCATAATTCAGTATCTTCAACACTGTGATATTACCTCCGGTATATTGAAATACTGTATTAGTTTTGATTCCATTACCGATCGATATTGACTGACAAAATCATCAGTGTAAGAAAAAGGAGATAGTTTTTAAGAGACTGAAGCATCACCTTTCAGTATCTTCAACACTGTTATATTAACTGTGTTATGGTGCTGTAGTTTATCAGTTTTGATTCCGTTATCGGTCAATATTCACTGATCATATATATTAGTCTAAGGAAAAGGAGATAGTCTTAAAAAGGACAGCTTTAAATTCTCAAATTTCGGCATCTTTAATCATATGCGTCCATCACAAATGAAGAGAATGAAGCATCATTTTCCTGTATTTGAACACTATTTTTCAGTATTTGAACACAATTATATTGCCTCTCGCATGGTGCGTTAGGGTATTACTTTTGGTTCCAGTAGCGATCGATATTCACTGATAAAATGTGTTAGTGTAAGGAAAGAGAGATAGTCTTAAAACGGAAAGCTTTAAGCTGAAATTTCGGCATGTTTAGTGGTATGCGCCCATCACAAATGAAGAGAATGAAACATCATTTTCCAGTATTTTCAACACTGTTATATTTTCTCTGGTATAGTGCCTTAGGTTATTAGTTTTGGTTCCATTATCGATCTTTATTCACTGATCAAAATATCAGTGAAGAAAAAGGAGATAGTTTTAAAAAGGAAAGCTTTAAGTTCTCAAATTTCCGCATTTTAATCGTATGCGACCATCACAAATGAGGAGAATAAAGCATCATTTTTCTGGTATCTGCCAGAGTTCATTATTTTTAATTCTATTTCTATCGATATTCACTGATCAAATGTATTAGGCTCAGAAAAATTAGTTCAGAAACCGAAAGGTTTAAGTTCCCAAATCTCTTCATTCTTAATCGTATGCGACCATCACAGATGAACACAATGAAGTAACATTTTTCAGTATTTCCAAAACTGTTACATTACCTCTGGTATGGTATCATAGTTTATCAGTTTTGATTCCATTATCGATCGATATTCACTGATCAAATTTACGAGTCTAAGAAAAAGTAGATAGTCTTAAAATGGAAAGCTTTAAGTTCTCATATTTTGCCATGTTTAATCGGATGCACCTATCACAAATGAAGAGAATGCAGCAGCATTTCTGATTATCTTCAACACTGTGATATTACCTCTGGTATGTTGCCATAGTTTATCAGTTTTGATTCCATTACCGATCGATATTTACTGATAAAATATATCAGTGTAAGTAAGTGTAAGTAAAGGAGATGGTCTTAAAATGGAAAGCGTTAACTTCTCAAATTTCGACATGTTCAATCGTATCCACCCATCACAATTGAAGAGAACGAAGCATCATTTTTCAGTATTTTCAAATCGAAAGCTTTAAATTCTCAAAGTTCGACATATTTAATCGTATACGCCTGTCACAAATGAACAGAATGAAGCATCATTTTTCACTATCATCAACACTGTTACATTATCTCTGGTATTGTGCAATAGTTTATTAGTTTTGATTCTATTATCGAATGATAGTCACTGATCAAATGTATGTCGAAGAAAAAGGAAATAGTCTTAATACAGAAATCTTTAGGTTGTCAAATTTGGCATATTTAATCAGATGCCCACATCACTAATGAAGAGAATGAAGCATCATTTTTGACTATCTTCAACACTATTATATAACCTCTGGTATGTTGGCATAGTTTATCAGTTTCCATTCCATTACCTATCGATATTTACTGAGGAAAATATCAGTGTAAGAAAAAGGAGATAGTTTTAAAACGGAAAGCTTTAAGTTCTCAAATTTAGACATCACAAATGAAGAAAATGAAGAATTACTTTTCGGTACCTTCAACACTGTTACATTACCCTCTGGTATGGTGCCATAGTTGATTAGTTTTGATTCCATTATCGAATGATATTCACTGATCAAATGTAATAGTCTAAGAAAAAGGAGATAGTCTCAAAAAGGATTCCTTTAAGTTCTCAAATTTCGGCATCATTGTTAAGATGCGAACATCACAAATGAAGAGAATGAAGCATCATTTTTCAGTACCTTCAACACTGTTATATTACCCTCTGGGATGGTGTCATAGTTTATTATTTTTGATTCCATTATCGATCGCCATTCACCGACTAAAATATCACTGTAAGAAGAATGAGATAGTTTTAAAAGAGAAAGCCTTAAGTTCTGAAATTTCGGCATCTTTAATCGTTTTCGCCCGTCTCAAATGAAAAGAATGAAGCATCATTTTTCAGTATTTCTAAAATTGTTACATTACCTCTGGCATGGTTCCAGAATTTATCAGTTTTGAAGCCATTATTCATCGATATTCACTGATCAAATCTATTAGTTTAAGAAAAAGGAGATAGTCTTAAAAATTGAAAATTTAAGTTATCAACTTTCGGCATCATTAATCGTATGCGCCCATCACAAACGAAGAGAATGAAGCATTATTTTTCAGTATTTGCAACAATTTTATATTACTTCTAGTATGATGCCAGAGTTTATTAGTTTTGGTTATATTAGCGATCGATGTCCACTGATCAAAATGTCAGTGTAAGAAAAAGGAGATGCTTTTAAAACGGAAATCTTTAAGTTCTCAAATTTCGGTATCTTTAATCGTATGCGCCCATCACAAATGAAGAAAATGAAGTATCATTTTTCAGTATTTTAAAAACTGTTATATTACCCCTGATATGGTGCTTGGGTTATTAGTTTTGCTTCCATTAGCGATCGATATTTACTGATCACAACATCAGCGTAAGAAAAAGAAGACGGAAAAGTTTACGTTCTCAAATTTCGGCATGATTAATCATATGCGACCATCACAAATGAAGAGATTGAAGCAGCATCTTTCAGTATCTTCAACAATGTTGTATTACCTCGTATGGTGCCATAGTTTATTAGCTTTGATTCCAATAGCAATCAATATTCACTGATCAAATATTTTAGTATAAGAAAAAGGAGATCTTTAAGATGTCAAATTTCGGAATGTTTAATCGGATGCGCCCATCACAAATAAAGAGAATGAAGCATCATCTTTCAGTATCTTTAACACTGTTTTATTACGTCTGGTACAGTGCCATAGTTTATTGTTTTGGTTCTACCTCGATCGATATTCAGTGATCAAAATATCAGTGTAAGAAAAAGGAGATAGTTTTAAAACGGAAAGCTTTAACTTCTCAAATTTCGGCATCTTTAATCCTGTGCTCCCATCACAAAATTAAGAAAACGAAGCATCATTTTTCAGTAGCTTCAACACTGTTACATTACCTCTGGTTTAGTGCCTTAGGTTATCAGTTTTCACTCCATTATCGATCGATATTCACTGATCAAATGTATAAGTGTAACAACAAGGAGATAGTCTTAAAGCGGAAAGCTTTAAGTTCTCAAATTTCGGCATCTTTAATCGTATGCGCCCATTACAAATAAAGAGAATGAAGCATCATTTTTCATTATCTTCAACACTCTTATACTAACTCTGGTATGGTGCAATAGCTCATTAGTTTTGATTCCATTATCGATCGATATTCACTGATCAAATGTATTAGTCTAAGGAAAAGGATATCGTCTTAAAACTGAAATCTTTAACTTATCAAATTTCGGCATGTTTAATCGTATTCGCCCATCACAAATGAAGAGAATGAATCATCATTTTTCATTAGCTTCAAACCTGTGACATTACCTGTGGAATAGTGCCTTAGGTGATCAGTTTTGACTCCATTATCGATCGATATTCACTGATCAAATGTATTGGTCTAAGAAAAAGGAGATAGTCTTAAAAGAGAAAGCGTTAAGGTCTCTAATTTCGGCATGTTTAATCGGATGCACTGTAAGAAAAAGGATATAGTTTTAAAAATGAAAGCTTTAAGTTCTCAAATGTCGACATCTTTAATCGTATGCGCCCGCCACAAATAAAGAGAATGAAGCATCATTTTCCAGTATTTTCAACACTGTTATATTGCCTCTGGTATAGTGCCTGTGGTTCTTAGTTTTGTTTCCATTAGCGATCGATATTCACCGATCAATTGTATCAGTGAAAGAAAAAAGAGATAGTCTTAAAACGGGAATCTTTAAATTCTGAAATTTCGGCATGTTTAATCTAATGCGCCCATCACAAATGAAGAGAATGAAGCGTTATCTGTCGGAATTTTCAACACTGTTATATTACGTCTGGTATGGTGCCATACTTTATAAATTTTGTTTCGATTAGCGATCGATATTCACTGATGCAAATATCAGTGTAAGAAAAAGCAGATAGTTTTTTAATGGAAAGCTTTAAGTTGTCAAACTTCGGCATATTTAATCCTATGCGACCATCACAAATGAAGAGAATGAAGCATTATTTTTCAGTGTCTTCAATATTGCCTCTGGGATTGTAGCATAGTTTTTAGTTTTATTTCTATTATTGATCGATATTCACTGGTCAAATGTATTAGTGTAAGGGAAAGGAGATAGTTCTCAAACGGAAAGCCTTAAGTTCTCAAATTTCGGCATCTTTAATCGTATGCGCCCATCACAAATCAAGGGAATGAAGTATCATTTTTCAGTATCTTCAACATTATTACATTACCTCTGGTGTGTGCCATACTTTATTAGTTTTCGTTCCATTAGCGTTCGATATTCATTGATCAAAATATCACTGTAAGAAAAAGGAGATAGCTTTAAAACGGAAATCTTTCAGTTCTCAAATTTCGGCATCTTTAATCGTATTCGCCCATCACAAATGAAGAGAAGGAAGCATCATTTTTTAGTATCTTCAACACTGTTACATTACCTCTGGTATGGTTCCATCCTTTATTAATTTTGATTCCATTAGCGGACAATATTCACTGATCAAAATATCTGTGTAAGAAGAAGGATAAAATTTTAAAACGGAAATCTTTACGTTCCCAAATTTGTGGATGTTTAATAGGATGCGTCCACAACAAATGAATAGAATGAAGCATCATTTTTCACTATCGTCAACATTGTTATATTACCTCTGGTATTGTGCCATACTTTATTACTTTAGATTCCATTAGTGACCGATATTCACTGATCAAAATGTCAGTGTAAGAAAAAGGAGTGAGTTTTAAAACGGAAGGCTTTAAGTTCTCAAACTTGGGCATGTTTAATCGGATGAGGGAATCACAAATGAAGAGACTGAAGCATCATTTTCCAGCATTTTCAACACTGTTATATTGCCTCTGGTATAGTGCCTTATGTTATCAGTTTTCACTCCATTATGGATCTATATTCACTGAACAAATTAATGTTTTAGTCTAAGAAAAAGGAGATAGTTTTAAAACGGAAATCTCTAAGTTCAAAACTTTCGGGATGTTTAGTCGTATCCGCCCATCTCAAATGAAGAGAATGAAGCATCATCTTTCAGTATCTTCAACACTGTTACATTACCTCTGTTATGTGCCATAATTTTCATTCTATTATAGATCAATATTCACTTATCAAATGTATCAATCTAAGAAAAAGAAGATAGTTCTGAAACGGAAATCTTCAAGTTCTCAAATTTCGGTATGTTTAATCGAATGCGCCCATCACAAATGAAAAGAATGTCGCATCAATTTTCAGTATCTTCAAAACTGTTACATTACCTCTCGTATATTGTCATAATTTATCAATTTTGACTCCAATAGCGATCGATATTCACTGATAAAATGTATCAATGATTGGGAAAGGAAATAGTCTTAAAACGGAAAGCATTCAGTTCTCACATTTCGGCATGTTTAATCGGACGCCCATCATAAATGGAGAGAATGAAGCATCATTTTCCAGTATTTTCAACACTGTTATATGGCCTTTGGTATGGTGTCTTAGTCTATTAGTTTTGATTCTATTATCGATCGATGTTCACTGATCAAATGTATTAGTCTAAGAAAATGGAGATAGTCTTAAAAACGAAAGCCTTAAGATCTCAAATTTCAGCATCTTTAATCCTATGCGCCCATCACAAATGAAGAGAATGAAGCATCGTTTTTGCAGTATCGTCAACACGATTACAGTACCTCTGCAATGGTGCCATAGTTTATTAGTTTTGAATCCATAGCGATCGATAATTACTGATCAAAATTTTGGCATCTTTAATTCTATGCGCCCATCACAAATGAAGAGAATAAAGCATATTTTTTCACTATGTTCAACATTACCTCTGGTATGGTGCCATAGTTTATTAGTTTTGAAACCATTGTCAATCGATATTCACTGATCAAAATATCAGTGAAAGAAATAGGAGATAGTCTTAAAAGAGAAAGCTTTAAGTTCTCAAATTTCGGCATGTTTAATCTGATGCGCCCATCAGAATTGAACAGAATGAAACATCATTTTTCAGTATCTTCAACACTGTTACATTACCTCTGTTATGTGCTGTAGTTTAATAGTTTTCATTCTATTATCGATCGATATTCACTTATCAAATGTATTGGTCTGAGAAAAAGAAGATAGTCCTAAAACGGAAATTTTTAGATTTTCAAATTTCGGTATGTTTAATCGAATACGTCTATCAGAAATGAAAAGAATGTCGCATCATTTTTCAGTATCTTCAACACTGTTATATTACCTGTCGTATGTTGTCATAGGTTATCAGTTTTGATTCCAAAAGCGATCGGTATTTACTGATAAAATGTATCAGTGTAAGTTAAGGAGATAGTCTTAAAACGGAAAGCTTTAAGTGCTCAAATTTCGACATCTTTAATCGAAGCATCGTTTTTGCGGTATCGTCAACACGATTACAGTACCTCTGTAATGGTGCTATAGTTTATTAGTTTTGAATTCATTATCGATCGATATTCAATGATAAAATGTAACAGTGATTGGGAAAGGCGATAGTCTTGAAAAGGAAAGCTTTAAGTTCTCAAATTTAGGCGTCTTTAATCGTGTGTGCCCATCATAAATGAAGCGAATGAAGCATCATTTTTCAGTATTGTCAACACTGTGATATTGCCTCTGGTATGGTGAATTAATTTATTAGTTTTGGTTCCATAGCGATCACACTGTTACAATACTTCTGGTATGGTACCATATTTTATTAGTATTGAATCCATTATCGATCGATATTCACTGATCAAATGTATTAGTCTAAGAAAAAGGAGGTAGTGTTAAAACGGAAATCTTTAAATTCTCAAAATTCGACATGTTTAATCGGATGCTCCCATCATAAATGAAGAGAATGAAGCATCATTTTTCAGAATTGTCAACACTGTTACGTTACCTCTGGTATGGTGCCATAGTTTATTAGTTTTGATTCCATTATCGATCGATATTCACTGATATATAATGTTAAATCTGTTAGTGAACAAAGAACTTTGCCGATTTGCTCTCCAGTATTTACTGATGTACGAGAAAAACACACCATGACGATTAAATTACAATCAAATGTCTGTGAAATATTCGAAAGAGCTCAAAAGAGTAGACACTTTTATTTTCAATGTTGTCAGTAACATCAGATAACGAAAGGCACAAAAGCTTTTATTTTTTATTCTATGTCAAGTTTATTAATGTAACCATATTACAATAACTATAAGAATATCCATACCTTTAGTTATTCGGTATCTTTACTGGTGTTTCTGCCTTTTTGTTTGTTAAACGAAAGTAAGAATCTTGATTTTTCATTGTCAGTTAACAGAAACTGCACCTACTAAGACACCATGTTATTTGTTAAGCAATCATTGCTGATATTTTTGCTGACAACAGGAAGAATATGATTTACACACAAATTCCTCTACTGTCTATTCTTTTCACCATAAATTAATCTTGCAGTTTGTCTAAAAGAGCACAAACGTTTTCTTTAAACAAGTTATTCACATAGTCAACATAAAAGTGAAGACAAACATCAAGGCATCACAGCTTACTATAGGTGCCACTATTTCATCAGCTTCAGACACCTATCTACACAGTCACTGTGGATCTGATATCTGAGCTTTGAAACGTTAAATATTCTCGGTCATTCATAAAACTGTTGAGAAGTGAAGTGTAAAATATATTCTCAAACCGTCATTCTTGCTTTAAATCTGCAACATCTCATTTGTATCATTGGAGAAAAGACTTAGTCTGGAATAATTTTTCTAATCTCGCCTCTTTAAACTCTGACTATTTCAATGGTGTGATAGAAGTTTTACTTATAGAAGGCGATCTAATTTACAGCAGGACACAGCATCTATCTATCTATCTATCTATCTATCTATCTATCTATCTATCTATCTATCTATCTATCTATCTATCTATCT
>JBCEWB010103476.1:0-12051 GCA_039654565.1 Peronia peronii | reverse complement strand
TGTTCTTAAAAGGGGTTGTGCCCCCCCCCCCCCCCCCCCACCCCTTCTTTTCTTCTGCAGGGATACCACGCAGCATCGTAGACAGTGAGCTTGGAGGGAATAGTCGAGGCAGCAGTAGTATTAACAACAACAACGGCAACAACAGCCTCGGGGACAAGAGAACGGCTCTACCGGACACAGGTCCCAGCCCAGAGTTTGTTCGTTTTGAAACTGTTGTAACGGTGGCGCCCTCCCAAATGGCAGTGTTGCCATGTTCTGTCAGACACCTGGGCGAGAGGCAGGTAAGATGAGATAGGGTAAATGTGTTCATCCTTGAGGAAACTGGAAATTGCATTGCCAGTAGATAGAAATAACACAGCATCGTCAACAACAGATATACACACAATCATACACTTACATATCCACACAATATGGCAGATGGCAAGATTATTAATATGCCATATAGGTGGCATCAGAATCGGGCTGTTTCAAGTAAATGTTTTCGTTGTGTTCCGTTCTACACTTTCTACTCTGTTCTGCTGATTCTCTATGGAACTGGCTTGGCATGAGTGAATGCGTCAGTTGACAACACAATGATGGATTGGTTTGACTCCCAGGAGTACTACTGATGCAAAACATAACAGTTAAGGATAGGCTGCTCCAGCAGTTCGTTGTCGCATTCTATAGTTTTCATAGATTTATGAGAATTGCGCCTACCTGCCGTGCTAATATTTGTAGGTCCAGTGCATAACGAGCGACTTATCGGACCAACTTGCAGTCCTAACATAGTGATGAAGGCCATGAAAGTATAAGTATGGCATATACTCTCTAAAAGGCCTTTTACAGTGTTTCCATGTAGTATGAATCAATTGTGAAAGAGATCCTATTTTTCTGCGTCAACCCAGCCCTTATTTATTTTGTTTTATTCTGTTTTGCCCTCGTTTTATTTTGTTTTGTTTTGTTTTTAAGAAATCGTCACAAAATGGCAAAGTCCGCTTCATCAACCTCTGAGACACCGAGCATTAGATTTAGCGTTTTGCTCGCTCATAATTTATTTCCGTGTGAACCTTTGTTCGTTTATTTAAATCTAATACTTACAAATTACACACCCCATCAGATTGATATGGGGATACTTAAGAGAGAATTTTGTACATTAGCATGTAATGTTTAAGTTCATTTATACAAAAATGGAAACAGAATCTTATCATTCTATGGGCACGATATGAATGCCTGTGTCGGTTGTCAGAGAAATAACATTACATTAGACGCAAAGACGAGGTGTATGGCTGAACTACATATTTTCCTCCTGTTGTTGAGCTATTTGTGTTCTTAATAAAGGTGCCATTGATTATGACAGGTACGTGCAAGGTGTTAATGACGTTTGCAGTGTGTAAGAGAATTGGGGGTAAGAGCATAATTATGGCCGTCAGCAAGAGTACAAGATAAGAGACAGTGGTTCGCATTTTAAGGTACATCAAGAGGAGACCGTTATGGTGAGAATATTTGTCTGATAGATAGATAAAAGTGGGGTGAGGGGGAGGGGGAAATAAGAGAGAAAAGATAGAGTAATGAGAAAGGAATAATGATATGAGAATCAGGGAAGAAAAATAGATAAGAGAGATAGAAAGACAGAAGGGGGAAAACACGTTGTTGTGTCTGAGGAAGATGTCTCTCTGCTTAAGAGGAAACTGAAATGAAGTTCAGAAAGGAGAAAGAGGAGGGTCCTCCTCTCAGTGAGGGTCCTCCTCTCAGTCATTAGCTGTTGTTGTCGTTGCCGTTGTTTTTACCATTGACCTTGCAATAAGACAAAAAAGCATGGCTCTTACACAAGAAAGTGTGACATCCATTAGGCCTTTTAGCAAGTTAGCTGGCAGGCAGAAGAAAACACGATTACCCCATTTTTTATGTGTTAATTCAACAGCAAGATGCTAGAAGCAGGTAATTCATCTTTGTTGCTTTTTCCACTTTGGACTTCACTTTGAAAGCAAAGATCAGTGAGAAATTTCAACCTGAGATTTAAAAAATATATATTATATGCAAGATCTCGTCCAACTTCTGCTCTGAACTTTTGTGTTCAATTTTGAAACGGGGGCAGAGTGTCATGCCAAAGTCTGTCATTAGCATCGTAGATTCCGTTTTTGTTAGATTTGGTTCGGTTCGGAGACTACAATGTCCCTTTGTCCATCGGTCGAGCCAACATGAATTGAGTGTCCTCTTGGCTAACATTGATTTTGGCTTGAGACAATATTATTGATTGCCTCTGAATTGAAAAGGAGGTAATGTTTCAGACTCCTACACTATCTGTTTTATCAAACAATATTTGACTATTTGCAGGCCATTGGATTCAAGAATCATGGGTAAATAATCTGTGTGGAAAAGAGGTGTTCAGTTTTTCAGTGCGAGATAGTGCTATCGTTAGAACTGTTGTAGTGAACTAGTTCTGTTCAACTTTTTGAGAGTACCTGGTAATCTAGCCTAAGACTTGCTCTAGTTGTGTCAGTGCTAAGATCACATTAGAGTATTTGTGTGAGCGACAATAGATAAATAGACATGCGTGTGTCAGGCACACTGGCGCACGTGTGGGTTGATGCGTAATCATACGTGTGGGTTAAATGTGTCTGTGAATATTTATTCGGACACTGTCTCTCTATGCACTAGGCCTTTGTACTTCAGTCCATCCGTTTACGTATTTATGTTTTTGTGTGCTGTGTATAGCTGAGTCTACTGGAATTACTGTGGTAGAAATAAATACGTGTGTCCATTCTCCTCGTCCTTTTTCATGTACGTCTCTGTGTGTCTATGTAGATATACAGCGGTACCTGAGATCATCCTGTATTTATTTTCGGATATAATATGAATTGAAAACCAGTGACTATATATATCAATATCAATTCCCAACAATTATGTTTGTCTAGTTTGAATAGATCAAAAATACAGGTACCCAACATGATGATCGAGCTTAAGGCATTTAATGAACTACATTGATTTCCACTGAATATAATGGGTACGACAAATGTTATACTCGTTTACCTGAAACTATGTCTTTCGGTACAATGAGCATCAATTTCCATCACTAATAACATTATCAGTAGATCTATATGCTGACCGTTTAGCAGCACACAGCAACAAAAGCGTGTGAAAGGGTCACTCTTCACTTTTTAGATCTTGAATTATTGGGCTCTACAGAAAAAAAATAGTTCGGTCTCAAATATTCTGTGTTGATCTGTTGTTATTTTCATTGTGTACCCACTTCCATGACAGTTCGTTATGTCAAAGACTATGTAATTTTAAAATGACCTCTTTCCTCTAATCCTTTCTAATAAGAATAGATAACTGTGATAAGAATAGATAACTGTGATCTCTTAATCTAGAGTAGTGGTTCTCAAAATAGGTAATGGGAATAGGACTTACAATATTGAACAAAAAAAATAATAGTAATAAATAACAGAAAAGGATGGAGAAATGTTAAACAACCGAATTGTCTTGAGAAACCATGATTTTAGTAACTTTAATGTAATCTGATAATACTGCAGTCAAGAAGAAGACGCTGAGATCAAACTTAGTTATCATTACCACTTGGAGATTTAACTGCTCCTTGAGTCTATGTTCATAGTCCTCGAAATGGGTATATGGATATCAATATTGTCATTCTCATTCTCACCATCATTGATGTCCTGCTGTAAAACATTAAATCTCCTCAATCCACCCTTTTTTGTCTGCCTTATCGTCGGAGCTACTCCACCCGACATTAAGCATGCCATTTGTCCAAGTGCAACGGTATTCTCTGTCTTTCCCACCCTCCTTTTAGAGCGAATATTCTCTTTTGAAAGCAAATCCTTCGTTCTCAAGTACTTTGAAAGTAAAAGTTATCTGGTCAACCAGGGTGGAAGCGGAGCAAAAGACTCGTACCGCCAGCTCATAAAGTAGCTTTTATTACAGAAACAGGGCATGGCCATGGTAACAATGTGAAAAAGCTTTGGGATTCAGAAGATATGGTAATGGAGATCTTTGGTTGACCCAATCCTGGGAAGGATGACATTCCACCATGACGATCTTGATGACGATCTTAACGGTAGTTACGATGACGATGGCCGTAGTGATGGTAGCGGTGATGGAAATTCATGTATTTCATTTATATTTGTGTGTTTGTATGTTTGTGTATATTTGTGTGTGCATGTGTGTGCTATAAATAAAATATTACAATAAGTGTTGACAAATGTTGTAGCCTTTCAAGACATTCGAGGTGGTGGTGGTCTTGGTGATGATGATAATGACGACGACGACAATGCTGTTGTATTACATTGTTCAGTTCTTTGTGATTTGAATATACCACTCAGAAAGCGTTCACCAAACCTTGTTATGTTTAATTATTGCACGCAACAATATTTACTGATACCTATTGATAGTTTACAGATATGCCTACATGACGGGCGTACAATATACGAGTAGCAATGTAGCCATTACTGCGCTGATGAAATAAGCACTCAAATAGCAAACATCTCATGTTGTGTTAAAAACATTGTGGCTCACGTTTCGCTCATTTGGTTCATAAGTGATAATTCAATCTTGTTTCCGACAAAATGCAAGTAAGTTACTTAGCTTAAATAAAGAAATATCTGGTTAGCTCTGCCTGTGGAGATTGACAAAACACACGAGTCGTAGCGCCAGCAACAAATTGTGGTATTGTAATTTCCCCATGAATAAACCGTCCGCTAGAAGAGCGTTCCCCTGCTTGTGTTAATGTAGTGTCACTACGACCAAGTGCAGTGTGGTGATGCAGAGAATTCTTGATTTTCTTCACACCACTTTCCCTCTTCCTGAGCCTCTTCTATTTCTTTCTTTCTCTCTTTCTTTCTATCTTTTCCTTTTTCTCTCTCTCTCTTTCTATACCTCTCTCTCTCTCTTTCTATAGCCCCCTCTCTCTCTCTCTTTCTCTCTCTCGCTGTCTTGCTCCCAAACTCCTTCCTTGCTCCTAAGAGACCACCATTTTGGTCATGTCTAGGATTGGTTTCATTTTGGTTGATATTTCTTTCCTTTCCTCCTCTTCCTGCTCGTTTTTATAATTCGCATCTCCCTCCTTGTTCCTCTTCTCTCTTCTTTTTTATCTTTATCTTCATATTGCTCCCCCAGCGATCCCCCATTTCTTTTTTTCCTTTTTTTTCCACGTTCTTCATTCTTTTTCTGCTTTTTTTTTTTTTTTTTGGTTTTGCCCTCTCTATTAGTCTCTCTCCAATCTTTTACTCTTTCTCTCTACCATTATTTCTGCTCATTAGTCTCTGCAAGTCTTTTCTTTGTGCGTGTTTTATTTATTTTTGTTCATTTTATTGTATTTTGTTTTCTGTTAGAATTTCGTTAGTTTTTCTCTGGGCTATAAAGTGATTGCTTCCGGTTACCATGATAAATTAGTGCATGATAACTGCATCACTGAGTGCCCTTGTCTCTTGCCATAATCAGGAAATCTGTGGCGCAAAGCGAAGTTGTCATTAAGAACTTTAAAATTAATATGATATTTTCTAACAATTGAATATGCCTTTAAAATAACCTCAAAGTGTTTTACTCTTTCCTGTGATGATAAGGATTCATTCTGTAAAAAAAGAAATAATTTTATTCTTAATGACTTTGTCTGAGCACTAGCGGAAACAAAGTAGGACTAGTGTAATCCTACTACACAATGTACGTTATCTCCAAAAAGGGAGGAAATAGGAAGACCACTCCTTGTTTGCTTACCATTATAATATGATAAAATGTGAATACAAGACAGATGAATTCCTCAGCACAGCGAAATAAATTTGAGATGTTTTCTGATCATTTGATCATAGGACCTGCTTTGTACACCAAATCGATCTTCTTTGAACCTCTGTGTATTTTGTTAGCTTCCCAACGTAATTATTTCACATTTATGGTTGAGTGGGGTGAAACATTCGCCCAGATAATTAAACCTGCAGTACTGCTCTGTCACCCCAGTAAGTGAGTCATGCACAAATGGAATGAAGCCATGAAAGAGAGCAAGAAAACCATCCTTTCCCGCCTCTTCTCTCAGCCAGTCTTTCTCAATGGGAAATTAAGCGCTAACTCCTTGCATCCACCCCACTACTCCAAACGGGGTCTCTCAACAGTATGAGGAAATCAATTTTTTAAATCAAAATTATGAAATTAAGAAGAAATGAGGAAGGCTCGCAGAAAAAATTAAACGCTGAATATTTAATTTGACACTTTATTATTTTTAATCAGAAACTGAAAATTTAATAAGCGCTAACTCATTCAATCTGATTGAAAAACTATTCCTTACATTGTTCCCCTCTGTCCTTTTATTTTTAATACCACAATCAATTAACTGCAACCCCCGCTCCCCTCCCCAGTTTGCGTGATTTCGTTATCTGTGGAAACCTTACTCATCCCAGACAAAAACGTTCACTCACACGGCATCTGCGCCCTGTTTTGTTTCTCATCTTCTCTTTCTTGTGTCTTTGTTGTTGTTGTTGTTGTTGTTGTTAATACCATTGAGGACTTTGGAGGCCTGATCTGTCAATCCTGCCTGTGATCTCTTTGTAATAACCCAAGGCTAACTGAATTGCTGATCCATTGGAACAAAAGAGACCTATTTATGTTCATATAAAGAGAAGGGGTGACCACCAGCATTAGTGTCAACATCAACACCACACGTATATCAACGGACATTCAAGACAGGCTTTTGGTTCTCTGGAGCGAAGACAATAAGATGACATGTAGATTTGCTTAATTCTTTCTAATATAGGGAGATGCAAAAGTAGGTATACAATAAGCATTATATCCATGTTATAATATTTAATTCTTTAAAACTATTAGCACATTAAATTAGTTAGCCTCATCTTTTATATTTTCGGTGTCATAATTATAAAATTTATTATGACTATCATAATACTTTTATTGTAACCTTTTGTGATAAAAATAAATGTTTTACAGGTATACTGATCATTTAACATGGCTGGTAATTAATTGACCGACGAGGAGCACAAATGGAATTTAAAATTATCCAAAAAAGTAGAAGTTAGAATAAAAGTCTTATTATAAGTATAGCAAATGTACCACTACGATTAATGACACTGAAAAACCAGTTTAATGTGCTAATAGTTTTAATAAAATTAAGTATTACAATGTTGATATGATACTTACTGTATACTTACTTTTGCACCTTCCTGTATATACAATTATTGTTTAAATAGCAACTTTATGTTTTTGAGGAGATATAGATTAAATAAGTAATTATCTCTGAGTCTAGCACTTGTAAGCTTACTTTCATTACTTTACTTATATACCGCCGTTTTTGTTAAGTATTCATTGCTCCTAGCAAATAAAAGTAACAGAAGAAGATTCAATAGCTCTATGTCCACCTATTAGATTATCTCTCATAAAATTTGAGATCATCTTGGCCTCCGATCTCGGAATTAAATTTCTGTAAAAAATTGAATGGAGAAAAAAGAACACGTTCTGCACATGGGAAAACTACAATACATTTTTAATTGGAATATGTCATTCTTGTTTAAGCTCCAGCAGAGAGTCTGTCAACGTCATTTCAGGAGCATAACGGGAGGGGGGGGGGGACAATAAATGGAGCGGATGGTCAGAATTCATTTTTATAGCATCGTTAACATAAGAAAGTCACAGCCTTATTTGGTTCAGGAATTTAGGGGATAAAAAAATCATGAGAATTGCATACTTTGAGCTGCAGTTCACTGCAAATAGAAACTTCTTTTTAAACTCATTTTTAGGGGTAGGGTAAAATAGACCAAGGAAGAAGAAGAAGAAGAAACATGTGGCTAGGAAACCGAGAGCCTTGATGCTACAAGTAGCAGTAAATCCTAAATAACAATATAATGACACTAGCGATCTTTGGGTATATTGCTGTTAATTTTCGTATTGTAGACCAAAGATTATATATTATACTACTTTTTTTGTGTGGAGAAGTGAGCTGTAAGAAAAGTGGATAATGGAGGTAATGTTGGGGTGAAGGGGTTGTAGATGTAGGCAGCATGGCTTTATTTAGATAATCCTAATTTAAAAAAAAGGTCATTGGAAATCATCGAATAGCAAAGAATTCTATGACGACATTACTAATCATGTTTAGGAAACGATAGTTCATGCTGTAAACGTGATTAAATACAAATCCTATGTCACTGCAATGTGTGCTGTTTGAAGACAATTCCAGTTCAAAGTCTGTTGAGTGAGTCTTTGACTTTATGGGCCCTTTGACTCCATTAGAGTTAAAATGTGCTCTACTGGCAGCTTTTTACGGTTACTGTGAGAGTCTGAAGTACTGCATTCAGCCTGGTGCTGTTCTTCCCACAATGATTGTTAATGTTTATGTTACGGTTGTTGATCCCCCGCGGGGACCCGGGGTTTATAAGTAGGTTCTCTGCTCCCACCTGCAGGCGGTATAAGCCCGTCATCGGTGGGGTGTCTCCCATGAAGTGTTATCCTCGACATTCCATGGGAGACATTTCTTCTCTCTCTCTCTCTCTCTCTCTCCTTGCTCCTGTCTTCTGTCCCGCTTTCTTTCTTCTCTTCTTGATGTCTAACCGTATGTTTGACACAATATAGCCGTTATCGTGCTGATGTGTCGTTAAACCCCAACACAACACACACTGTTGTTGATGACGATGATGATGATGGTGGCGAGGATAAATTGACGGCACAAGCGTGGTGGTCACGATCCTAATTATGGGGTCATTATCATATCGCTGTCAACACAGCCATAATGCTGGCAAAATAAAAAGGGGTTATTTTTGGAATAATGCTTTATAAAAATAAATGTAGTTTTGAATCTAAAAAAGTAATCAGATTTGATTTCACCATGTTTTTGTATTTATGTAAGTTATTCTATGGACAATTTCTCGGCATATTTTCGGCATAGTCATAAGAATAAACGTGTTTTTGCACTGGGGAATTTAATATATTATTATCCTTATACTTTAGCCGTTCCACTCTCATCTTCCCGAGAATTTTTTCCGAAGACGAATTGATAATGCAATAATACTGTACATGATGACGACAATGGTGATGACAGTGTCTTAACACAACATTTGTTCGTTGTTGTTGAAGAACCAAGCGGAGTTGAAGATTTGGAACGTCCAGTATTTTCACCAGCTACAGCTTATTCATTCTCCAGATTTCTTGTTTATTTTTCCTAATATGTGTACATGTATTTATTTGGTTACCGGTTGACCGGCTATGTCATGAAATTTAAGACATTTATATAAAAAAATGATGATGACATGACGGTGTTTGTATGAAATAATGATGACGATGAAAATAATGACATGATGATGTGATGAGAGTAGTGTTGCCGATGATGATAATTCTCCGGCTTTGCTGTTTGTTTATTTAATGTATTTAGTAAGTTATCGGTTGATGGCCTGTCTTGAACATCAAAGCATTTGTATGAAATAATGCTAGCGATGATGACGATGATGATGACATGATGATAGTGATGACAGTGGTGATGATAATATGATGCTGTTGACAATAACTATGAAAGTTAGAACAACAATCTGCGTATAAAAATGATCACTTGATACATATGGCAGGGCATAAAGGGACCGATCCAAATGTCCTAGTTGTGCGATCGCTGTCGTGAATAGAGAGCTATTTTATCTGTGTCAGTCTGCACGCTTGATAAAGTTCAATCATTTCTTGAAACACCTTAATTTCCTGCTGCCTTTTTGTCCTAGGGACTTGTAGAGAGAAATAAAACTTTCAAATTTGAGAGAACAATTATGTACAACATTTTGAAAAAAAAAAAAAAAGAGTAGGTCACTGATGAAGTGAGAGATAATGAGACTGGTTGACAGATGGATCCATTTCAGTGAGCTAGAAATCCTTGCAGATCAATTGAATGTGTCAACCTGTCCTTGTTACGTACTGTTCTCTGTTGTTTTGAGATATCTGATTTCTTTGCCTGGTAGCCTCTAATCTATCTTCCATTCTGGACGTGTTTTGTTATAAAACTGTAGGGTTGAAAATTGTTTAACCAAATGTGGTATCCCCGGCGGCCTATAAGCCTTTTTTGGCATTGCTTCATCACTCTCGTAGAGACATTCATTCGATAAATCCTTAGGTATTAACCTTTTTAATGTACTAGTCCGGCAGAACACATCATTATTGTCCGAGCGGCCGTCATATATTCAGGAATTATCGTTCGGGATGTTACGGGAATTCACACAACTCAGAGTCCCTACATCGTATTTAATATCCTGCTATTCTCTCAAGGCGTCGTGTACCGCAAAGTTTATTTTTTGCGGTGTGTCCTGTCTATGTATGGTGTTTGTCTTAGCTAAATATACTGAAGTAACGATTGGTATGTGTGTGGCATTAGGATCTGTGAGAAAATTATAACCTGTTGTCCTGCTGTCATATTACCACTTTGAATTTCTTCAATACTGTTGTGCAACGACAAAATAAAGCACAACAAATAGAGGCATGCTTGGATAGTATTTCCAATGAATATAGCCTGTATGATGCTAATTGGTGTCTTGGATTATGTTTCCTACTTCGGATAATATCCCTTTTAGGAAAAAAAAGTACGCTCCTTTTTTTGTTCAGTCTGATCCTCATTCATACCCAGAAAAGCGTGACAGACCAAGGCTGAAATGCTAGATTTGTGCTATTATTTTTTTGTCTCTAAAACATGGGTCAGAACTGAGTAATAGAGAACGTTGGAGAGTGCGCCAATGTTGACAATTTTCTAGTTCTCAGAATATTTACGAACCTTAACCCTACAGAACTATAAATTTCTCCCATTATTTCTATCAAGCAGTGAAGCAGTTGGCATAACTATAGAGTATCATTACCAACGGGCTTTTGGCTAGGATAAATCAAACAAAAAACAGCCGACAACTAACATATCGTGCATAGTTAAGAGAACAAATGAATTCCAACGGGAGAAAAACATGCCAACAATGAACCAGTGGGCAGATGAATCTGCACAATGAATATTTGGCTGTAGCTCATTCCGTGATGGACACGACCATCCTTCTGACAAATATGCACCCGATGGGGTGATGGTTTCACAGATAAAACTAATGAACTCTCCACAAAATGGACTTCCTAGAACAGCACCCACTTTTTTTTCTTCTGCGCTTGTAAATAAAAAGCCACAGGTAGATCAAGCATAAATATTTCCTATGGACTTTAAAGTGTACTCCTTGACTTCTCTGTGGAAGGCCAGATCTCGCAGTAAGAGCCTCGTAAATTCTGCTCCGTCAAATTTATGGGAACCTTATCTTCCAAACAAACTACAAAAAAAAAAAAAAAAAAATCTTTCCATTTGCTTTCCGCAGTTTCCAGTCCGCAGTCTTTCTGTAAGAGACTATCAGTATTATTTTAATATCTCAAAAGTTCTTAGCAAACGTGGGATCTCGAAATATTATGTTTCCATTAAATCTGCGTCTAGGATAAACAGAGAACAAAACATCATTTAAATTATGTCCTCAGAATTAGTAAATGAAAGCTAGATTTCCCCAATGGTGGCATGCCATCAAAAGGAGTTGGCTGATTCAATTTAGAAGAATAGCTGAGACAATTTTGAATAGACGAATGTTATTTCTGGATTTTGATGTTTCTTTTGCATGCAGCAACATTTCCCCTTGATACTCAGAGAAATTCTTGAAAAAGGAATCGCCTTCATTCAATTTAGCTGAAATGAAACAACCGAAAAATTTACGATGAAAATCTTTCATGAGACAAAATGTGAACTGAACAGTTCTCCACTGCAACTGCCGAATTTTTTAACATTTAAACCATTGATGGATGTTATTAACGTTTTATGCCAAGAAAGGCTAGAAAACAGCTCTGATCTGTTGTAAAGATCCTTTCTCGAGATAATCTCATTTTAATGATTGTATAAGAATTTGTAATGATAAACATAATATATGACCAATAGTCGAGACGCACTCTGTTAGCATGAAACATTGAATATTGTGACAAAATGACATAGATTTTTGTTTCATCTTTGAGGGAATGAATATCTATCTATCTATCTATCTATCTATCTATCTATCTATCTATCTATCTATCTATCTATCTATCTATCTATCT
>JBCEWB010103456.1:0-12051 GCA_039654565.1 Peronia peronii | reverse complement strand
CCCAAAGAAAAACAAAAGGAAACACACACACCACACACAAAACCAACCTCTCCCTGTACCAGCTCATATCAGAGATTCTGTTTAATGGAATCAAGGTTGTCTACTCAGTGAGATTTTCCTGTTCCAGCTCTTTATACTACAATATTGAGTTACGTAGTCAGCCTGCTAGCTGTGGTGATCTACATATACGTGTGTGTATTCATAGTAACTCTGTTTAATTTCACTTTGTTGCTAAAGCACATATATTGTTACTATGGACCAAACTCGCTTATTGTTTTCCCCTTGTCATTACTCCTTATATCTAATCCTATATTGACATGCTAGCTGTATTGGTCCAGTTACGTGGAGATACAGTGTGGCCCCATTTAAGTTATGAAATAGAGTCTTGTAAATGGTGTCCCAATGTAGATTATGAATATCAGTCCAGAAAAGAGATCACCTCAGATAGCAGACTCCAGGCAAGTCCAAGCTTTAAAGCAGCTTATGGGTAGAATGAGTGCATTTTTTTTATGTCTCCGACATGCTGAGTGATAGATGTAGATAATAGATGTAGATAAGTGAAGCTCTGGGACATTATAGTCAGATCAATTCAACCACAGCATAATCTGCCAAAGTTAGTCCCGTCATGTCTTGACCATCCAAAACTACTCCATCCAAAATAATATGTGAAGAAAATAGTGTTGTAAAATGCAGAAATGATGTAAAATGCTTCAGTGAAGTCATTTATTTCTTTGATTCACTGCCAATACCCATATCATCATGCTCATAAACAAATGGCCTGTCTAAAAAAATTCTCATTTTAGAAAATCAGTAAAAACCGTTGTTTAGGCTGGAAAATGAACTCTCAAAAGTTTTATCATCATCTTTATCATTGTATTTTCTTTCCTCTTCATTTTACCATAGATAGAATAGTTCAGCCAGAATCCAGCAATGCATCAGAAAACAAATGCCCTAACTCTGAATTAGGCCATTTTGTTGCATGTGGAAAGGTGGAGAAAAATTGGAGAGAGGAGGGAGGGAAGGAAGAAGAGGGAGAGAATGGTGACTTTTAAAAAGATGTAGATGGTTTGGAAAAAGCTGGATTCATTTTTTAATATAACTAACAGAACAGGAATGAATATTCAATGCTATTCCAAACGTCTGCTGTTTCTCCGTTTCTCATTCTCTCTCATCTCTGATAAGAATGTCATGTGTGGAAGGTATGGAGGAGAAGAGAGGGGTGGGGAGAGGATTGACAAGAAGGTGACTTTAGGTTGTATCAAACAGGAGATATGGTTTCTCTCAGAAGGTGGACCTTTGCCAGCACCTGATAGATAGTGTAGTTTACCCTGATAGAGGGCATAGAGCAAGGGGAGACAACTGGCTGGGGGGTGACATTGACAGAACCAGTGTAGGAAAATATTGATAAGGGGGATTAATCTGTACCCTGACCCAGTCAGTTGTAGAGAGTCCCCTTGCTTGCTTGGCTAGGACATTCCTATGTGCAACTGGGTATTTACTGGAGAAAAAAATGAGGGGAAAAAATATGTGAATTCTGCTTTGCCCCAGTAAATCAGTGAAAATCACTGAACCAGATCTTAAATTTAAATTTAAGGGTATAAAGACAGGTTAAGGATGAAACAGCTATTTGTGGGAAAAGAAATACATGTACAATAAAATCAGTCTGCTTTGAAGTTCAAACACCAAACAACAAGCTCAGCTGTCAGGAACTTGTATGACACTGCCTGGTGCATCCCTTGATCTGTGGCTATTAGAGCTTGTCAGAGATTTAACAGAGGTTTAGCAGGTCCTGGATTTTCTGAGGACCCTATTGTCAGTTCTATCCCCCCCCCCTTCCCTCCCCACCACCATCACCCTGTGAAAAGTGTAACAGCTGATGCATTATGTAGGTCAATGCTGAGCAGATTTGTGTTGGTTTATCTTCTGTGCAGGACTTGTGCATCATGTTATCAAGGTCAAAATATGGCAGCATGAAGCTGTTGATGTAATTTGCAGAGCTTAAATCCTTGTTTAAAAATAATGAACAAAATAAAGTAAACAAAAATTAATTTTGACAGTCAGATGACATCTAAGCACAGACAGAGGACAGAGATACTTTGTGTGAACTTGATGTATTCTCCTCTGGCTGCCTTAGCCAGTATGTCCTTGTATTTTTTATTAACCTAAGTCTGATTTCTCAAAACTAACAGGAGAGATTTGGAGGGGGGGCTGATTTTCAAGTTCACACAGCATCGGTGGACATGAACACATCTTTAAAAAGACAGTTTCTCAGATTTGCTCATGTTTAAGATTCCAACAATTGAGACAAGTGGGAAATAATTTTTTTTTTTTTTTTTTTGGTCATTCCTGCTGAATATGAGAAATCAGACATAGGCAGATATACAAAGGCATAGCAGTGGTGAGTGGAACTGGCTGAACGTAGATATTAAGTATTGTCTAACATGCTCAAATAAGTCAATGGTTATGTTATGGTCCTGGTAGGCCTTTCAACCATCTGAGGGCGGTTATCTTGGCTGTCAGTGGTCAAATTTTTCAGCCATAGAGTTACTGGCACCAGTCAAAAGAGAAATGAGTGTACTTGACTTTGGTGGAAAATTTGTTTGGCCAGGACTGTTCCATACTGAGGTATTGATGTTCAAGGTTAACTCTTGTGAGCCCATGGTCTGTCAAATCAGATTTACTTAACGAAGCCTCTTCTCACATCTGATCCAAGTTATCGATGCCTTCGTGTGACAAATATGTGTTTTCATTTCTCTGTTGTATTACCAGGTGGTCATCTCAGACATGATTGAGCCAATTAGTGAGGCAGATGTCCTAAGACTACATAAGTCCTCTTATCATAGCCAGAACATGTCAGAATGCGTTGTTAATGGAAGAACAGATTGAGTGCTGAAATTAAAAATATTATGTATGTGAGACTGTGACAAAAGATTGGGAGTTTTTATTCTTTTCATTACACACATTTCAAGTAGCACTTTTTTCATTGATTTTTTTTTTTTTTTTTTCTGGCTCACAGGTGGCTCAAATTTATTTCATGTGTATCTTGAGCCATGTAAGTTAAAAATGTATTTATAGCAATTTCCTTCTGTGAGTGAGGAAATGGAACATTTTTTTTTTAAAATGTGCAATCAAGGCACAAAAACGCAGGTCTGTATGTCGTAGTTTCATAAACTTCTCTGTCTGTGTTTCCAGGTGGCCAGCCTAGACCTGAGTAAGATATAGTGAAGTTGTCCCAGTCTTTACTGAAGTCCCTTTGTTGTTGAGCATGGCAGAATTTGTGAATGATTGAAAAAATTAACAGAGAGTGGAAGTGAAATATGTAAATGTCTGATTTCTCCTCTTTCTCCAGGTGGTGATCCTGGACATGATTGAGCCAAATCTTGATGTGGATGTCCTAATTTGTCAACTTACAACAAGGGGACGAATAGGCAACAATTCCTGTATGACAAAAAGGTGAACCCATAAATTCTCTGCACGACACACGAGGGAATCAGTCAATAAATTATCAGACTGATTCACACCATTGTCATGCAGAGAAGATAAGGATTCACCTCTTCGTCATACAGGGGTTGTTACCTATTCGCCCCCTTGTTGTACAGTCAACGAATTGTTGCTTGTACTGGCAGAATTGTGCTCTTAATTGAAGAGCTAACTCAGAGTAAACAACTAAATGTTTGCTTTTTTCCTGGGTTTTTCCAGGTGGCCGTCCCGGACATGGTTGATGCAAGTCGTGATGCAGATGTCCTAGTCTTTGTTACTCCCCATCAGTTTGTGCGAGGAATTTGTGAGAAACTGAGAGGGAACATCAAATCTACAGCTATAGCTATATCATTGATCAAGGTATTTCACCTGAGAGCTGAACATTTTTGTCATGTGTAACACACAAATTTTAAGATTATCAACATAAATATGTTTCAAGAAAACTGTGAACATGCAGTAAGCCACACAAAAAAGTGCATGTAAAATTGTTTATATATATCCTTTTATTGTAGTTTTTCATCTCACAATCTGTGATCACCAAATTTGTAGACATATACTGCTGTGTTAGGTGCAATATAGTCATGATAGTGCGCATATGCCTTGTTATCCCAACTCTAACCATGCAAAACATCAGTTTGTGCAAGGATTTCTTGAGAAATGATGTGGGAATACTGAATCTCCATCTTAGATATGTCATTGATCACAGTAGTATTTGTTTGAATATTAGAAAGGCTTTGTAATACATAAAGTCAGTTTTGGGAAGTAACAGATAGCAAATGAGTGGCAATATCAACACCTGCAGATGCCATCACATTTATCAAGGTAATGGGTAGCTGAATTCTCAAAGTCTAAAAGTCTGTATACTGTAATATCTGATGTCACTCTAGGTGAGTGATATTCCTCATTTTGGGAGGGAAGATCAAATCTACAGTAGGATTTTTTGTGGAATCTCTCATTAAAGGATGCAGTCATATGTGAGCATGATAAAATGATTCTCTGCCTAAGTGGATCCTTAGAATACCTGCTTTGTCTTAATCTGCTCATGGACTGCACATTAGTTGAGGTCACAGTGGCTTTTGACTGAACAATGGCAGGTGACATAGCAGTACATATTCTGCCACTGTGACAATTGTTGAAAGCTGAAGTTTCCATAATTATGCAGTAGAGCATTTTTTGTTGTTGTTGAAATTACGTATGCTGCCTTTCAGTTCAGAGAAAGTGGGATTGTCTCAGCTTTAAGTGCATGTTCAGTTTGATGAGAAGAATATTTATAAATAGGTGGGAATTTGGAATTTGAAAGTTTTGCCCAGACAGTGTGTGTCCACCTGCTCTTTATTAGAATTTTAGCTGCCAAGGCTATTTGGTGACTGTAACGTACAGAGCGAATCTCCAAAAATATACTCACCATATCCAGGAAGGCTAGACATTGGGCCTTCCTACACAAGAAGCCAGGGGACAATCGAGTCACACAAAAAAAAAAAAAAGAAAAAAAGACAGACAGGTTTCCACTCCATCTTATCCCCCGGTAGGAATAGAACCTGCAACAGTTTTCATACAGTCATGATGAGGCATTATCAAAGAGATCACAGATGTAATGTGATTAACTGAGATACCTGAAACTGCTGATTTCTAATGAGTCCCCAACATTAATGTCATTTCAGCAGATAGTTAAGCTTCTCAACCTTTTTGCTGAATAGCATTCATTCTTGCTTCATCTCCATATTTCTTTCCCAACAGGATATTTGGTTTTGTCTTTTTTTTTTTTTTTTAATTTCCATTTTCCTGTCCAGTAATGAAACATTTTTTTTGGACCAGCTTTATTACATTTTTTGACACAAGGAGTGTTGAGCAAGCAGTGATACAATTCTAGCGAAATAAAAAATGCATTCCAAAGTTCAACAGTGTAAGGTATTCAGTGACAGCTTGCACTTTCACTTTTTATCTCTCTCTCTTTATCATACACTGACAGAATTTCATGAATGGTAATAAGATAGAAAGTCATTGCCTGCAGAGTCGATGCTGTATGAATGAGAATATAAGGATTTAATAGCTTTTAGCCTCCTGAATTTTAATGCAGCATATGAAATATAGAGGATAGTCTGTGAGCAAAAGAAGAAAAAACGTATAATAGTGTTTTCAGGTATAGAACTGGTAAAGACCTCATAACGCTATCATTCATACTAGTAGAGAACCCTTGGCATTCTTGGGGATATTTGAAATGATATATATATCTTGGGACAATCCGATATTGCTCCGTCACTCAAAATGTGTGGCAAGTAAGCACACTTTGATGTTGATGTTTTTGATGATTTAGTGTTTTGATGGAAGTATGTTTGTTGTTTTGTATGCTTTCTCTTTGTTTAGATGTTTGATTCAATTTCATTCATTTCTTTCATTTTTAAAACATTTTTAAAGATAGCCTGGGGTATCCGTACTATTCTTCTGCTAAGTGTTAAATGAGCAGGAGTGCATATCTATCTTTACAAAATTAGACGTGCACATGGCAGCTGACAGACTTTTTTGAATGGATTTTACTATGCAAAACCTCGAAGATCATGATTCAGTTTTTTTTTTGGTAGATATAAAATTCAGAATGCAAAGAGCAAATGAGTAATGTCCATCTATTAATGTCATGCTGGATAGACTATGGAGCTTCTGACGTTGGTGATCCAACTCCTTGCCACAAATTGACAGTCAAACAAATTGTCCAACATCAGTTGTGTGGCTGAGATCATCATCAGTGTACACAAAATGTTTTGCCTTGACCATTCAGAAGTATATGTATTAGTTTAGATATGCTATCTATACTAATATTGAGTGTTATGTCAGTTCATTTGGTCTAGAAATAAAAACAACTAAAATTCAATATGAAATAGCACCTTGTTTTGACTTCAATGAATGTGGGGAAGGAAACAACTGAATTTTGTTCTTCTTCACATTTCTTAAGGTATTGAATTTACCAAGACTTGAAAATCAAAAGCCACTGAAGGAAAATTTGCCCCATCAGTGTGTAGAATTTCATAGACGTAGTTTCCTAATAAAGTCTCAAGGCCAGAAACAAAATTAGGCAAATTTATGATAATTTTAATATAAACTAGTGTCACTCAGCAAGAACAAACGAAGAAAAAAAAAATGAAGACCATTGACAGGAAAGTTAGACAACAGATACAACAATAACAACAAACAAACAACACTAACAACACAATAGAAACATATATCTCACAATATTATGACCATTGTCCACTTCATGTTGTTCATTTGTACAGGGTTTTGAAGTAGCTGAGGGTGGGGGTATCCATCTTATCTCAAATGTGATCCGCAACAGTCTGAACATCCCGTGTGCTGTGTTGATGGGAGCCAATATAGCCAATGAGGTCGCCAATGAGAACTACTGTGAGGCAACGATAGGTCAGTATAAAACGATGATCTCATATCACAGTCACACAGCTTATGTGGCCACTGAGGCCATGATAGATAAGTAAGATCACCTCATAGCTAAGCAGCTGGTATGGTCAGTAAATTACTTGCGACAAAGATGAACTCATAGCTACTTAGCTTTTATAGTCATTGAATTACTCATGACAGAGAGCTATTGTGAGATTATCTCATAGCTGAGCAGCTTATATAGTCAGTGAATTACTTATGACAGAGAGATTACCTCATAACTCAGTAGCTTATTTAGCCAAGGAATTACTTAATGACAGAGAGCTATTGTGAGGTCATCTCATGGTTAGGCAGGTTATAAATGAATTACTCATGAAAGAGAGCTGTTGTGAAATTATCTCATAGTTAGGCAGCTTATTTAGTCAATGAATTACTCAGGACAGAAAGCTTTTGTGAGGTTACCACAGATAAGGTCACCTCATAGCAAGACAACTTCTAAACCTTGGGATGTCACTACGAAGAATTGTTATAAGCCATATATAGTGTTTCAGAAGTTTTATTTGAGATCTCTGTAGCATCTTGAATGTATACTTATACACATGTTTTGGCTGTTGTAGTAGTATGAATCAAATGAAACCATATTTTTTTGTTATTCAGTTTTGTTTGCTTTTGCTTTTTTATTCCACTATAGAGATATAAGACGTTTTGAGTAACAGTTGTTAAGAATATTTTGATGACTGCATAAATTGAATGTAACCAGATTTAAAAAAAAAACAATTTTGTCCAGATTGTGAAATTATGAGATTTGAAGTTGAGTTATAGAATGTTTTGCCTTTTTATTACATGTCCTGGGAATGGGATTTGAATCAATATTTTTGTCTTTCAGGTTGTAAAGACCAAGACTTAGGTCTAAGGTTAAAGGCTGTTTTTCAGACTAACTATTTCCGTATCGTGCTTGTGGAGGATGAGACAACAGTGGAAGTGTGTGGTGCCCTGAAGGTGAGCAAGGAAACCTAGCACAGATCAGTGAGTTAAGGAAAAGTACTAATCGAAAACAGTACAAGAGCTATTGTCTCTTGACCAGTACAGAAATAAATTATTTGTCACTGACATTTCTGGCATGTGTGAGATTGTGGTCTCTTGTGGGGGAATACACAGTTTCTCAATTGTAGCAATTAAAATACTTGTTGTCTACGTTGATGTTGTGAACAAATAGAGTGCCTCTAAGGACAACAAAATATTATCAGCTTCTCTCACTTCACAACAGATGGAGTATGTTGAATACTTAAAGGGTTGGTGCAACGTCACGGACACTCTATACTATTTGTTGTAAAATAATAAACTTCCAGTCGCCAAAAACATGTTTGCAGTGTTATTTTTGCGAAAACATCGCCATTAATGAGTTTATTTTGCAAAATAAGACGGCTTGTGGTTCTGCGTTTTCTTTTGCCAGCTCGTTACGCCATTAGCGTGTGACATCCTGTATTTCCCAACATCTCTGTACTAGGACTACGAGGCTGCGCGTTTCGCGGCGGACTAATAAAGCCCTATCAATTTCGGAGTGACATAGTGCATGCCCACATCGGACCACCTTACTGACTAATGTCTCCCTTTAATCCCTCCCTAACTCCACCCTTTCTTCACATATGATATTTGCAATGAACCAATAGTAGGAGAAAGGGTTGTACTCATAAACAAGTCAATTTCATATTATGGGTGTCAATTTTATCACCCCTTGTCACTCAGACTATTCCCATTGCAGATGTGTTCATAACCAGATATAACTGCTTGGACGAAACCACTTCACATAGGGGTGTATTTATGTTCTTGCTTTAGAATTTCGGTGTAAAATGGTAGCTATCATCCCTCTAACCACATGGACTTAGGTTATTGTTATTAGATCAGACCGGCTGACTTTGACAGGGCAGCAGTGACTACAAAGAAATGTATACAAGTGATCTAATGGTTGCATATAGTGAGAGCAAAAGAAAGCTATCTGATATATAAACTAATCGATATTTAGGCCACTTTGGCTTTCACTCTTAGCAATTAGAGCTCACTTCTGCTCTCATTAGCTTGGTCACTCGTCAGTGCCTAACTTGTTGAGTGGGTCAAGTGGTCAGGGGAGTCTGCGTTATTATTCAATATGGTATAAGCAAAGAGACTACATCTATTTGATATTCTTCTCTGGATCATCGTTTTTTTTTAAATTGTAGTTTCGGAGCACTTGAGAGGACTTGAGTAGGCCATGTGGCCCTTTATTTCTGTTCTTCTCTTCTGTTCAAGAGGATTTCATCTTTGAGAATAGAATTTCTCACTGTTCTATTAGGTAAGGTTTCCTTTACCTTTTGAAGAGGTGTCTATTGAGCTGTGCATACTTATTATGGCGATAATTTCAAACTGGGGCGATAAACCGCAAGTTCAAGTGACAGGGTGAGAAATATCTCAGAGCAACGAGGAGCCCCTAAAAACTCCCGACTATCCTGCAACTGACAGTTCTCAGTCGCACAATACAGTGAATACACCATTGTTTACATACTGAATAGGCCCACTCAGTCGTCCCATCAGCATGCCTTCTGGAAGTAGATGACGTCATGCTCGGTCTACGGTCAGTTACGGGAAACCTAGCGGTCCGAACGATTCCGTCTCTTTATTTGTTAAAATTGCAAATTTAAGAAGCCATCAGCTTCTAATTTGTATGTCAGTGGGTTTACAATAACCTTTAACATTTCATCTGAGGCAAAAACAAAAAGAAACTTGACACAACAAAATGATGTTGCACTACCCCTTTAACATTTGGATGCCAGAAGCCCCATATGCCAGTCCTGTTGCTTCCTCTGTGATGAGATTAATGATCTTATTAACTTAAAGAAAACCATATATCCATATTGTTAAAAAGAGGGTTTTTTTCATGAAAAAAAATTGCAGAAGTGGTTGTCAGAGCTTGAACTAATTTATTGGAATTCTGAAGAACAGCTGAATTTTTTTCCTTTATTTGTCAGCTAAAATTAGAAAGTACATCATGTATGCAGACCTGCCCACCCTCCTGCATTACACGGGCTCATCCCACATTCCTGCATCATGAATATAAATTCCCACATTCAGACAAATTCGGATATTTTATACTAGTTTTTCCGCATTTCATGCTTTGGCATCATTCTGAATGCTGCCAGAGTATAGTTTTCACTCACAGTCTAGCAAGAAAACTGCGTTCTCCCTTTGGTTGCTATGGGCAGTGCCTGCCTGCCGCTGTTGCCAAGGCCTGTATCTGTAGACCCACAGGACATGATGTAACCTAGCCCGGACATGTAGTGTTATGTGTTATACCCCTCCCCTCCTGCTCACATGCTAAGTGGTAGTTCACATGCGCTGCCATTCGTGATCTGATCATCACCTGGCCCACGATCGCTCGTGTAGTTCCCTGTTGAGCTTAAATCTTTGATTAACCGTGGAGTCCCATCCCGCACTTTCAGTCCGCTTGTTGCCGACCACAATATAAACGATGTAGATTCATCCTCCGGTGTTTTTCATTGACATCGTTGCAAATTTTGCATACGTATAGTATTCACTAACCTCAACAGTGCTAAATATCAGTTTTTCGAAATTTACCATAGTTTTTCTTCTATAAATTTTTTTAATTTGTACGTGGCAAGATGGTACTTTTTCTCATTTTTCTGGTACTTCGATAACATTTTCTCAAAAAGTAAACAAAATATTGCAAGTCCGATACTTACTATTTTACACATATGAAGGAAGATTCATACCAAATTTCAAGTAAATCTGTTGGTAAATAAAAAAGCCTTAGGGAAAAGTGGGCTAAAAAAGTAGGTTTCAAGATGATCGCGTCTAAAGTTTTGACAGTTTTTCAATCAGTTCCTTGTGACACAATGTGTTCCTTTTACCTCAAAACATTCCAACTTGATAGACTGGATCTCCCTCTTCAGCCTCCTTCACTTGCCTGGCTTTTTCTCCTGAGAAATACTTTCAAACTTAGTGTAGAGACCTCGTAGCTTCAGACCCTCAGAGTATTTTAGACACCCCCTCTTGTAGGAAAAGCTCAATTTACACATGAAATAGGCTAGTTTTGACCATATAAACAGTAAAATTTTGAAATAAAATGGTTTAGTTTGAAGGAAAAAAATAATCGGAATGTAACATTTTCAGCCAAAATCTCAATTTCAGGACCTGCCCTCCCCTTAAGAGCCTTTGGCGGTTAAGCAGCAATGAAGAACAGGTGGAGTGCCACTGTCTGGGCAAAATTTCCAAATTCCAACTTTCTATCCATTAATTTTATTCTCCCTTAAAATTTAATAGGCAGTCACTTAAATTGAGATAATCCTACTTTCCAAGGATGAAAGGTTTATTAAACAAAAATAAAATATTATGGGCATATTTTAGGTGACAATTTAGATACAATGAACATTTTCAAGAGGGCACTGAAGTGATTGAAAAAGTTGTCACTGAATAGTTACGATTTTGCCAACATGTGCCATTGCCAGCAGGGATATTAATGTACTTAATTTATGGGTTTTTTTTTCATTTCAGAACATTGTAGCAACAGCAGCTGGTTTCACAGACGGCCTGGGCTACGGTGACAATACCAAAGCTGCAGTCATTCGCCTGGGTTTGATGGAGATGATCAAGTTTTGTGAGGTCTTCTACCCAGGTCAGTCCAGGAATGTTCAGAAACAAGAAAACCGTCTGCAGATGGCTGAAAAGCTTTTGTGGACCATAACATAAACTGTCCAGGAATAAGCGAGTATTGTCATGCTATCTCAAGAAATAGTTTAAAGTCATAAGCAAGAGTTACCATTAAGGCCCCTCAAGAACAGAGTAGAAATGGAGGAAATGGAGATGCAAACAGTATAAATGCAGTCCAACTCAAGTTTTGAGAAAAAATTAATTTTTTTATTACCTCCCCTATGCCATGATAATGGTGAAACAAGGTTTTGGATGAATTTGTTTTTCTCTGTATTTTAAGTTCTTTTCCTGTGATTGTGAAGGAATTAGCAGCCAAAGGGTTAGCCTTGTAAACATGACAGGGAGCATGAATGGTACAGAAGTCTAAAGAGGGGGGGGGGGGGAGGGGGGAGGTCCTGAAATGTGGATTTTGCTAAAAAAGTGTGATTTTGGGCTTTTGTTTTAAAAAAAGTGCTGTCATTCAGTCGTTGGGCCGTCGGACTCGGA
>JBCEWB010103445.1:0-12051 GCA_039654565.1 Peronia peronii | reverse complement strand
AGGGTGACAGAGGCAGACAGAGAAAGGTAGGGGGGGAGGGGGGGAGGACAAAATATAGAGAAATTGAAAGAGAAAGAGGGAAGACAGCAGAGAGACACAAAAAAGAACTGAAGAGAAAAGGAGTAATATACATGCAGAGAGAGAGAGAGAGAGGGGGGTGACAAGAGCAGAGAAAAGTGGTGGAAAGGGAAGAAAGGGGGAGGGGGAAGGGGGAGGGGGAAGGGAGGGAGGGGTGAGAAAGGGCTGTTTTATGCCGAACTTGCAGACTTTGTCAATTAAATACAGCTCAGATAAGCCAACCTTGAGATAACTAACACAGAGGCGCTAACAGTTACACTTCACTTACCCCAGGCCAAAAGGCAGTACACTGCACTCCATGGAGCTGATGGCAAACTCAATTTGCACATGGGTGTGCATAATATGATCAAAAGGGAGATCTGAGAGTCAACATTTCCGGCTGTCATAACCATATAATGTGTGAGCACATGAGCATCTCTGTTCTCTCTAGTGTTTCTACATGTGCTTTTCGGATGTCCTGATCAATGGCCATCCACCCTCTCGGTGAGCAAACGAATTTTTAAAAATATATTTTTTTTCCTACATCCTGTTGTGAGTCATTTTCCCCTCTCATACTCACACATTACGACTGTGGCAAATCCTTCACTTCGATCAAGAAAAGCTGTCTAGCTCGGTATACCGGAATCTGAAATTAGTTTGACAGTTTGAAAAAGAAAAAAAAAATAGAAAAATGGGGGGGGGGGGGGATCTAGTTCCATAGCCATAACTGCAATGTAAACATGGACTTTGAACTTCAAAATAATAATAATAATAATAAATAAATAAAAATTGAAGACTGTCTATCCATACCGCCTTCCCATTGGTTAAAAAATTCAGATTGATAAGGGAGACTCCCCAGACAAAAACAATCACCCCGACGCAGAACAATCACCAACTACTATGTAATGTAAACATTAACTTTGAACTTACAAACCAAAATAAAAGTGAAGACCCATACCGCCTTCCTATTGGTGCAAAATTCAAAATGATAAGGGAGACTCCCCAGACAAAAACAATCACCCCCACGCGTTTCTAAAAAGATCTTAACATTAAGCGTCTCCAACTCTATGCTGAGCTCGAGAGTTGGATAAGTTGGACAAATACCTCGTAAATTATATGCACAACCGCCCGTATATTTATGGCCTGCTTATATTAGAAAGGAGTTCAACGACGGTGTTCTCAACAGAGTAACTGTTTAAATGTCGATGTGAGACTGGGTGGGAAAAGGGGAGGGTGAGAAAATAGGGGGGGGGGGAGGGAAGGAAGGGGGTCTATCCAACTATCGATGGTCACAAACTGCATTCACTGGATTTGCTTTCCAAATTGCTTTTCGGTTCCAAGATGCTCATCGAATGCCATCTGTACATAAGCCTGAGGTGACACATTCCAGTAAAAAAAACAAAGCGCACAGATGTAGTCTTTGCAAGGCAACACTAGCAGAATTAAGTGAGTCTAACAAATGTGTACTTATTCATATAAAAAGATTGTATATCTGGCCCACTTCTAGGCATGTCATATACAGGAAAGGGGTGCAACCAGCGGCATGGTATATAATTCACACTGTGACTGAACTTCCTGGTCGAAACCAAGGCCAAGCATAATTATTATTATGAGCCGTGTCGTCATAGTAACATGTCCACATGACTTGCACGTTCTATTTAACTATTGAATGAGCCTGCAGTCCCTCTGACATACAAAAAAAAAAAAACTGCACGCTGTAGGGGGATGTTTTGTCAAGGCTTCTGTAAGTCGGCGCAATCTTAAAAATACATAGTGCGACTGTCAGATTGTTTACCAGGCAACGATTCTTCGTAACTGCGATCCATCCAGTCACGAAAGTATGGCATGGATGTGCCTGCACAGAGGTATTTCCTCACAGCAGCTCAATGTACCCACTGATGTCGTAAACGATTAACTTAAAACAAGAAATGCTCAAATTAATTATAGTCACAAAGGCTTTGTCACACTGATGTTTGTGTAAAGATCCACGAGTGTTGCCTGCTGGTTGGTTGATTGGTTGGTTGGTTGGTTGGTTGGTTGGTTGGTTGCGTGCTTGCTTGCTTGCTTAAACCGTTGGTGCTTGGTTCGTTGCTTGGTTGGTTTGTTGTTTAGTTGTCGGGATTTATTATTATTTTATAACGAGAAGATCCTGCTGAGAATGACTGGATGAGTGTATATTTAAGAACTCTGATGTCCGCGCAATTTATCATAAATAGGAAAATACAGTCTTGTACTACAGATGGCAGGGTCAGCTGACTGTCCAAATACATACATGTACATATAATTTATTGATACCCAAACGGTGCCTCTGTATGACTCGAACATTAACAATGAACATCGACGCTGTCACCTTTAAGGTCCTATTATGAATTGACCCAATTCTGATGGGCCAAAACCTGGTCAAACACAATAAAACTGAGCTGAGAACTCGACCAGTGAGGACTGAGTGCAGCAGGGTCGGGTATATTACAAGGGTTAACGTCTTATTTTTGCCCATTAGAATTGGGAGTACATTATAATCACCACAATACTACACCACCAGCCACTTCACGCACCATCTGTCAGTCTACATCAGCGGCTCCCAATGTTGTTGCACTCGCGACCCCCGACCCAAAAGCTTGAAAGCCACGCGAGCCCCGACTACCAGCAGCGGCGTTCACACTTTGCGTTCTATGGTGGCGAGGGAAAGAAATACCGAAATAAACAAATAATAAAAAAAATAGATAAGAATAAGAATTTGCTAAGTTGAAGCCAATGTTATATATATACCAAGGTACTTCTAGCAAGGTCACGACCCCCTTCCCCCCCCCCCCCAACCCCTTCCTAAAAGGCGTCGCGCCCCACCGGTTAGAAACCTCTGGTCCACATTAAATGTAGCAAACGATAAAATAAAAACACCACACGATATCCCCCTCCCCTTTCTCCTTCCCCTCTCCCAAATGTAAAGTGATTCAATTCAATTCAACGTATTAAAGGCCATTCAGTTGCCAAATAGGGGGTTATCTCAGTCACTATAAAGTGATACAGTTTTCGTACACACTCTAACTCTACAGAGACAGGGCGTGGTGTGTCACTCGTTTACACATAATCATAAGGGTAAAACAGCAATGCGACCCACCAAGATCCTGGCCCTTTTGCACCCACCCTTTACTTCTTCCACTACCTTGTTTGTGTTCGATCGTACAGGACTCGGAGATTCAATACCAACAAGGAAAGGGAAGGTGGGCGTGGAGGGAAAGAAATAATTCAGAATGGGATCTGTTCATAGGAGAAAAATGCAGTCCAATAAAAACTGAACAATATATAAACAAAAAAAAGAAGAAGAAGAGGAAGCAAAAGGAATGCAGTTTCCATAGGACACAATGACATTAAGTTATCATACTCCCTAGTCAATTTGAAGTTCTCAGTTAGATCTATGCCTCCATTCTCAGTTGACATTAACTGAAATGGGCGTTTGTTATAAATATTACGTAAGAACTAGAACTACAGGGTAATTCATTTCTGCCACCACTCATTATCTTGCGACAATTCTTCGTGGATCCGCCTCCTTCTTGGGCTATTCAGGACACTAGGCCTATTTATAAACGGTGTGTGAGTGTATGTGTGTGTGTGAATGTCTTACATTCGTCTCATTAAATGTAAAGAAGCTTCTTTTTTTTGAGGAGCTGAAAAGGTTTATTCGATTTTGCTTAGACAAATAAAGCGCTGAAAACTTGGATTCACCTACTGTACGATACCCTCCCTCAATCTGAAGTCCTGACACTCAAGGCGCCTTACGGGCCACCTGTGTGTTCAAAAAAGAAGCTATGAGGCCTGGTTAAGAAATGGCTGCCCACAAGCTGTAACAGCCTGCACACTTACTGTCACCTGTGACGCCTCGCCTATCAGGTATATGTCAGGAGGAGAGATAAGTGTGTGGCTGCCCCAGATAGTATTACATCCTGGGACATCATGTGACAATACATGACTATACAACTGTATACATGTATATACTTGACACGATTATAGGCCTTTCATAGGCCACAACAGCTTTCAAAACAAGATGTGACCACAGTGGCACTAACTTAAAATCCACATTTGAGTTTAACAACTTTCAATGAAATCATTTGTAGGCCAACAGACTGCTTATCATTCATTATCGTGAAGTTTTATAATAAATTATTATCATTTTCTGGTTCATTTAACTTCCACTTGTTTTAACTTACTTATCTGTTTCTATGCAGGCCTGTAAAACTAATGACCCATATTTTTTCACCCTCTGAGCATCTTGTTGAGTTTAATTTCCGAAGCTGGACCACAATAAAAAAGAATGCCATATTGTCACATACATGTCATTACTTCATACATTACTTCAACTCTTCTCAAGTTAAAAGAAGGCTTTGTCGCTGAGGTGACGTGTCATGATATGCCTAGGACATGTGTACTTTGGGACCTATTTCAGAAGTGTAGAAGATCAGTTAAGCTGTTGGGGCCAAATCCTTACATAAACCAGGATGTTGACTTCATGATAAAAAAACGGCTTCCATATCAGTTTCACTCTAAAAATTTGATTCACTGTATCTGACATGGGGCAATATGGAAGACGAGGCAGGGCAGGAATAATTATGACAAAACAACTACATTAGAAGGCAAACATTATGTGTATCCTTTATTATTATTTTTTTTTCTTACGTTAAGTCTGCTTCAGTTTCAAAAGAAACAAATAATCATAATATGTTGAGAACAAAGTACTTTATAATTTAAAGAAAACTGGGTTCATGGGACAATGTAGAAACAGTCAGCTGACTTAAATTAAAATTGCTCAGTGACATATGAAATCCAAGAGGATATCTCTAGTTTCAAAACAATTTTTTCAACATAATATGTGAGATAAAGTCACCAGCTGACAACCAACCATTCAGCCCTCCCTCCCCCCCGCCACCCACCCACACCTCCTAGCTCCCTTCCCCCACCTCTTTTTCGTATTCAATGTCCCAGAAATGAAATTTCAGACTTTGTATTAGCAGTTTTAAGCGTATGAAGACACAATCTGAAGTTTGATTTTATCATCCTTGATACTATTGGTGCTCTTTCAAAGTTCTATAAAATCAGTGCAAGAAGTGAGCGAGCTACAATCCTTGAATGCTGACTTTCACACTGACAAAATCCTATAACGTAAATAAATAACATTCAGTATTTTACAAGCCTAAATTGTTTTTGCTAATTTGTCCCCGTCATCTGCTAATACCGAGACAGCAAAATCACTGAGAACAACTGAGCTCTTGACAGTTTATTTTCAGTATTTATAATGAATGATATACCATACAGACAATCTCTGTTTATGAAATGATGGCTCTCAGCCTTCACAGGTAAGCACTTACTTCTAACTTCTAATACCAGACATTCAATTTGATTTGCTTAACATTGGCATTTAGTGATGTACAACTGACAGATAATGGAAAACTAGTATGGCTCAATAAAAATGCAAACAATGTTTGTTGCTGTCATAGAACCTCTGTATCAAATAGAAATAAAAAACTAATGTTGCACACCATAAATTTATTTAAAATTCCATTTCTGAGAATATTCGATATTTAGGCTACTGAATGTTTCAGATGCAAAAATTATGATAGTGCTAGATTTAAAATCTTATGGAGTAAGTTCTGTTTATATGGTGATAAAGCAACATAATAAAAGCTGGTAGAACTTTAATAACAATCGCTTCGATAATAGGGGTCTCTTTCGGAAAATTACTATTTCAAAATAATATAGTAATAGGGTACATATGTACATTCTGAATTTAATCATAAAAAAATTTGTAATCTATGACCGTTCTTCAATTTTTTTTTGTGATTTCACAAGAAACTGAGCAATGAATCTTTCCTTCCATATTTCATTTCATCTAGGGATAATGAGACTAATTTGACATTACCGTCCGTACCCATATAAAAGACAATTTTGGTAAAAAGATGTATCCAGTGTAGATCTAGTTTTCTGGTTTTCAAATAAAGTACTAAATAAAATTAATTCCTTTGAAACTTTATATCTATCAACAACAGGTACTCATTCTCCAGAAAAAAACACACTAGGGAGATATACTATCTTGAAAATGCTAGATAAAATGTCCATCCAAATATATAAAAGAAAACAAAATGATATCAATCATTCAAATCCAGATTAAAAAAAAAAGGGCTAGGACAAATGGGAGATTTGAGATCTATAATTATGAAGGTGCTAATAGTGACTGTTGATAGCTTCATTTTGTGTGTGTGTGTGTTTGTTTGCTTGTTTTTTGTTGTTTGTTTGTTTTTTTTTTTGCTTTCAATTCAATTACAGCCATTATCCTAGTTTATTTTCACAAACTTTTATTTCTATTTAATAAGACAGGAAATGTACACCAACATTTGCTTCATTGTCGTTACTGTAAATTCATTCACTTCAAAAGCTTACTGAAATATTCAACAATTTGACATTCATTCTTGGTATCCAGTCTAGCCTACTAATCCTACTAGATCTAGACTGTATCTAGATCTAGATCTAGACTAGCACTGCAAGCAGACCAACATCGTTTGTCGTGATATGGATTCTAGGGTCTACTGTAGAAAGCATCGTTGGTTTGTGAACATTTGTTTGACTGATAATTCACTAGTGAAAATCGACTACACTAGATCTAGATCTAAATACTGTTTCTGTTTCTTTTCTAAGATATCACAGTGACATTATACACTTCCGAACAGGATGAAGAGTGCATTAGATCTACCGCACAGCTGTATAATCGTGTCACTTTTTTCTTCTTCTTCTTCCTCTTCTTCTTCTTCTGCTGACGACAAACAGTGTCAGCATCACCGCGGACGTGATGACAAGCAGAACGAACTAAAATAAAAATAACAAATAAACTTACCAACACCATATTTTCGTCTCGCAGCTTTCCAAGCCCCGTTGGTCATTTCTACAGAATTTGCTGTGTATTCACCACTGACATAGTAAATCCGTATGAACTATCTAGCGATGAGGGCTAGATCTAGTGTCCAACAGTGAACTAGGCGAGGATTAGCAACAGGCGTACAACTTGCACGACTCGATTTATTTACTTCCTAGTTTTCCACTTCCGCTTTCCATCCAGTTTCGTGATTGGCTACGTCTGGTCGGGAGGGCGACAGGACTTCTGTTGCTCTGGGGAAAGCGCGGGTACATGGACTGCCAGCGCACTTTAAATGATTGTCATGATACAATAATATTTATTGTCGTACATTATGTAGTGTATCAAAGATAGTAAATTAACATTAACCGCTTAGATAGTCATATCTTTTAAAAAGACTGAAAAGCCTCATAAACTTACTACTAATTAGCTTTATTATATATCTTTTTTATGTGTACTTTGTATGTTTGTGTGTACAAATTGTCAAAGAAGAAATGTTACTCGACTGGGAAGGGAAATATGAAGATTGAGGTGGGACGAAATGTTTTGCTATGTAGCCTTAAATTTATTATTATTGTTGTTGTTGTTATATTATTATTATTATTTAAATAATGGAAAGGAATACGTCGATGCTGATCTTTATTGATTTGTTGGATTTTTTTTTTTTATATGCTTCTTTGTCTACTTGCATTCATATCTATAATCAGGTCTGAAATTCTTTTATTAGATCTAATTTTTGCTATAAACACAACACATGGTTTTCGTAGGCCCATGCCCTAGGCATAGTCTATAGCATTACCTTTCACCTCCCCACCCCCTCCCCACCTTCTTCTGTTTTCTATCGATCTTCCTTAGTCTACGTCAATAAAGGCCTATGGGTTATTGGTGATGATACATATATTATACAAAACTGTTAAAATATAACATGCGTGTATGTACGCAAAAGCTACTCTTGTCATTGTGCTGATAACAATATCTTTACGCAATAATCATAGTAATGTTACTGTCTGTCACGCACGATGAATGAACATTTGGGCGTGCAATGACTACCAAAAATCATTTCTCACAGCATGAGTGAGATAGTTTAAAATCTCTGTACACAGTGTACTTCTCAGTGGCCATTTTTCATAGTGATGTTACATGGGTCAAGGCAAAGATTTCACTGTCAAGTAGCTTGTTCGCTTTTTTTTTTTCCCCTTTTCATTAACATATTTTAATTGCTTCTTTTGCCTTTGTTTGCGTATGTCTATATATGTGTGCGTGTGTGTCCGCAGGTGAGCATGTATGTGTGTTACCGTGTATTTAGTTTGGCTATTGTACCTACGAATACTTGCACTTCACCAAAAAAAAAAAAAAAAGAAAGAAAGAAAAATTGCTCAGATATGATTCATGTAGTCGGATATAATATATATTTGCAGTCCACTGAAACTAGTTCGTTAGAATCACATTGACGTCCCTTTTACAAGTAAGGAACTTATCTCAGTTTCAGCGCAATATAAGCTGATAATTATGTTTAGCTATGCTCAACTTTCGCTCGTAAATCATGAATAACATTAATACTTAAAACATCGAGGGCTATATTTGATACACGTTCATGAAAAGCTTCCCCAGGCCGAAAACTGAGAACGTGTCCGTATTACATATAAATTATTTGAAAATGCGTTCAGACTTCAGATTTTTATTGGTCACTAATATTCAGTCAGAACAAATTGTTGATTTCACAGCAAAATTTTAGTTTTGGATATTCACATCTGTTTTGTTTTGTGAATACACGTCCTGATCTTAGAAAATTAGTCCAATGAGAATGGTGAAACAGCTTAGATATTCACACTTGATGTTTAATGGCTGTGTGGAGTTTCACCGCCATCGCTGCCCATGTCTATCTGGCTACCACATTTAGGCCTATTGTATTTCACTTTCACTCCTTTGCTCCGTCTCTCAAATTCTTTTTTCAATTCCCTTTTCCCCCTTCCCTTCCTTTATTTCCTCCCTTGATCCCTGACGATGACTGCACACAGCAGTAGTCAGGATATCTTTGCACCGTGTGACTCGATAGGGAGGAGGGAAGGGGGAGGGTATCTACCATTATGTCCAAGAACAGCGAGTTCAGCCTACTGAATTTATGAACGAAAAGCTACAGAATGTTATCTGGGCATAATACTATGTAGCATTCCTACAGGTTTATGATGGGAGATTTAAAAAAAAAAAAAAAAAAAAAAAAATCATAATATGGTCAGTGAAAAAAGGCCATCAGGCATCAGCCCATCCCAGCTAATATTACTTATAATAGATAATTTCATCAATCAACTGTCAAACGCTTAAACAACCGATCAGCTGATAAATCATTCAATATTAGGAACGACAGTGGGACAAAAAAAAACATAACAAACAAAAACATAAAGTTCTAATAATAACAGGAATAACAATAACAGCAAAAAAGCCAGTAATAATAATAGTAATGATAGTACTAAAAATCCCCCAAAACGCAGCCCTGGCAGGGCAGTAGGCGTTCAAATGTTTATCAATTGTATCAGGCTATAACAATCACTTATACGTTACTGCTACTACAAGCACTAAGCGCATTTGCCTCCTGGTTATGAATTACTTTACGGTAACCACTGCTGTACAGTTGTCCTGCAGACTATTATTACTGCTACTACTAAAGCTCCTGACATGACTACTAGCTCTATCACTATCACTGTCACGTACGTGTAGACAACTTCGGCTGCCGCGATTTCTAGCTCTATCACCACATGGTTCATCCTATTCAGTCCTCACTCGATTTTTTTTTTTTTTTTTTAAAGTTTGCAGCTACAATTGCTGCTTCTGCTGCTGATATTCAGTTACCGTAACCTACTGATAGATCTACTGTTAATATGACTGCATTGAAAACGCACATACACGAAGACGCACACACACACACACATTCGCGGGCGTACACAAACAAAACTAAGGGAGGCAATATGTTCTTAAATTAATTTTCCTCAAGTGAGCGAAATTTGTTTCCCTTGAATACCAACCTTGACCCGTAGGCGTATCAAAGTGGGTGATCAAAACAATCACTCGCATGACAAGCTGGAATCTTGTTTGCCTAACCATATTAGTCTTTCTGTATTTCATTACGCAATTGTTTCCGTTACATTGATCTTCAATATTAGGCTACTGGAACTGTAGTGGTTCAGGGCATAAGCCTACAGTAATTTTCAAACTAACACCTTCCCAAGCGAGGGACTTCCTGAAATTGTTTCAGCTCTATTCAAACTTTGGTCACGATCCAAGCTCTGTATGCTATACGCGTCTGTTGGTGGAGAGCCTCTCTAGCAGTTTCTTCGCTCAACTGAATGTCCTCCCTTTTCTAGGCAAACGATGCAAAAGAACAACAATAGTGGTGAAGGACATAAATTCACTTTTAATTCAGGTTTTTTAAAAAATAAGAATTAAGGTTTTCCTTATTTTTATTTAAAAATGGAGAACAATTGAGAAGAGACACAGGAAAATACCAAACAAAACATAGAACTCATGGAAGGAACTCCAATAAGTGAAACAGACATGTTTTGAGGTTGAAAGCCCCATCAAAAGCTCATTACGATATTTTTTCTAACAACACAAAAAAAAATAAATAAATGCGTAGGCCTATTTTTCAGAACATGTTATTTGTTTAGCATAAATGTGAAATCTACTTTTTCGGTTCTGGAGCAAATTGTGCGTAGTCAGTAGTGGTGGTGAGAATAATTTTTCTGGGTAGAAATTTTGAAATTTTGCGCGGACAGCAGCATCTCAGCCTACTCTTCATCAGATGTTTAATTGCCAATGGTCATTCTTACGGTGCGTTCACACTAGAAGAGTCGTTCTACCGACACCGTTCTAGCTACATCGCTGTAACGACATAAGAACGAGTGGTGTGTTCACACACACACACAAAATCGGTCGTTCGTATAGTCAACCGACAGATTTACAGCGAACCACAACAAGAGCTAGCATGGAAAATATACCGGTATTATTTTTCCTACTTCCTTTTGGTGATCAAGCTAAAATCATTCTTGCCCCCACGAAGAGCCAAGCGGGCTCGAAAATTTGGCCAGCGAGATCAGTTTAACTTTATTATCTCAATTCTAAATTCTTCGTATTGTTTTTCAACTTTTTTGGTGTATTTGATTAGTTACCGGTAGACAATCGTCTTAATTTTAAGACATTTTTCGTAAAATGGTAAATAGGATGATAATGATGATGATATTAATATCATTGTATCATGTGTAAAGCGCTTTTTACAATAAAATTAATTGTATCAAACGCCGTATATGTACATGTATTATGTAAATGTTAAAAGAAAGTAGAAAATAACTAATTCTATAATGCACTAAACCATTAGATCTATATAAAAAAATCAATAGGTTTATATAAGCATTCAAAGTTAGCCTACTAAACGTGAGATTACAGGTCATCTAATTAAATAGAATTTAAATTGATTATTGTGATTAAATAATTAACTGTTGCAGAGATTATGAAAAAAAACACGAATGGGGAGATAGAGGAAGAGGAAAAGGAGGGAAATAATAGTATAAATTAATATTATAGATCTAGATCTACTTCACTGCTTGCCATCGCAGTGACGATGAAAGATGACAACGGAGGATAAGAAGGAGGATAAAGTTGAGGAACCATCGATGAGGACGAGGTTGTTCACGTAGCCATTTTCTTACAAAATGTTATTCTTGTGCACATTTTTTTGTTCAGTATGTTCGCGCTATAACTGAAGATACATAATTCATCTATTGCTGTGTTAAAAATAATAAATTATCGTGTTAATGTAAAATTGGAAATTCTACCTTCAGTGTTTGTCTCCTCGTTTACCTCCCTCCAGCACAGCATAATTGCCTGTTTGCGTAATCTTGACTTGTTTTATCATAAGGACCTGGTCTTTTGGAGACGGCGCTGATTAAAGCTTCGCACTCATCAGTAGCCATTATAGCTGGACCCTTTTCTCTCAAATTATTGAAAACTACACACTTAGATCTTGATGCAGACCTACCTCATTCATTCCCCAATTTTCCTACTCACTTCACAGTGTATTCTTTGCACTATCTTTAAATTTATAT
>JBCEWB010103434.1:0-12052 GCA_039654565.1 Peronia peronii | reverse complement strand
AACAACAACAACAACAACAACAACAACAACAACAACAACAACAATAACAACAACAACAACAACAACAACAACAACAATAGCAACAACAACAACAGCAACAACAACAACAACAGCAACAACAACAGCAACAACAACAGCAACAACAACAACAACAACAGCAACAACAACAACAGCAACAACAACAACAGCACCACCAATAACAATGGTAGCGACAGCAAAAAAATATTGTTTAATAACTATCAGGTGTCTTTCCCGGTTTTCGTCTAACAGTTTCTAGCACGTATATATACATTCATAGCACCTGAAAATGTTAATTCTTCGTAATGGTTTCCAGGTTATGACAGGACAATCCATACATGTATAAGTCAGACATTCTTAAACGCTTGTGATGGACTTATCTGCTTTTAATGTGACGTGTTTTTTGTCCATATTTATTTTTCCCATCGCCCTGAAAAAATACACCTGAAAAACTTGAGAAACAGCGGCATGCAAAACTCCTCCTTTTCACAGGCGTCTGTAATGGGAATACCAGGTGTGCATATTGATACAGGTGCAGAAAACACCGTTTTGTGATATTATGTCTAATGTGTCTGTTTTCCGCGTGATGTCGGTATCATGTAGCGCCATGTTCAACAAAAATAGATCAGAGCAAGATTTTGTGTCGGTACGATGTCTTTTCAAAACAAATCTAGTCACCCCAACCTCTTCTTCTCCTTCCCCTTCTTTTTCTTCTTCTTATTTTAATGTCGAGCATTCTGATCTCGGTTTTTAGAGCCTACATCGGGGCTAACGGAACTGACAGTTCATTTGCTATTCTCGCTAAAGAGATAGGATAGGATATCGTGATAGGACCTCTTGTTCACAGTGATAGGCAAATGAAGGAGCTGTCAAAATGAACACCGTCAATAGTGCCCCGACCACCGGTGTGATTATGAATGAGATCCGTGAGCCGCCAGTCCGGATCGTGGCATAACGGATGCAGTTAGGATGGCATGATTATGTGTGGTGTTATTTGTTTTGTTTTGTTTTGTTTTGTGTGCCCTGTGAATCCTAAGAAAGTAGAATTGTCTCGGCTTGAAGCACCTGCCCACTTTGATGAGATAGGTTTTGGATAGAAAGTTGGAATTTGGAATTTATGTCCGGATAGCAGCGTCACCGCTTACTCTTCATCCGATTGTGCAACGTACGCACGCGACCTCTGAAATACATTTGCCTCGTTCCGAGAGGGCTAGATGTTGGGCTTCCCGAGCCAAAGAATCCAGGGGACGGTTGGGTAGCCGAAAAACATGCCAGGCTCTAATCTTCGAATCCCTCCCATTCCCAGATAATGGGATCCGAACATTCGAACCCGCGAAGTCCAGGACGTGAATTTTTTTTTGTTTAGTAGCAAACACCTAGCCACAGGCCACGCCAGCGCCGAGGAAGGTGTGATATGCTCTGGCTTAACCATATAATTATAACGTATACCGGTATATGAGTTTCCGTTCCTGAACGAGATCCATAAGTCAAGTTAATGCCTGTGGGGGTATTGGGACCGGTACGATACGACTAAACCGTGTGTCTCCGCGCCTGATCTGACGGATTTTTAGATTTATCCCGCACACCTCGTCAAGGTATATTGTTGACAGTTCACATTGTTTCAAGTGTTTGGCTTGACAAGTGCATCGAGGATGACACGATCTGTTATGGCTGAACTGTTTGTGTATACGCCTTCACACCTGGGCTTAGGAAGCTTTTTCATCCCTGGTTCTCGTGAAGATATATAATCTTGATAGAAAGTTTATCTCAAGTGGTTGACGTGACGGATGCGGTGACAGTGATATAGTATGTTATGTTCTGGTTGGACTGCTTGATCTTCCCCACCTGAGGTCACAGAACTAGAGAAGAGTCCATTCCCAGGTGTAGTCATGATGTTTCAAGTATCTTGCATAAAAGATTCATTGAGAATAACATAACATATTATCGTTATTCAACCCTCCATATCCGGGCTCACGGAATTTAAAGTCCTCTCCCCTATCCCTTATCAAGATACATATAAGTGTGAGAAACCAGAGCATAGTTAGCGTGATAAAAGGATAACACGAGAGTCCAGCACAGAAAAAGATAATCTACTTTGCTGACAGTTGAATTCAGAAGAGAGAAGTTTTGTTTTATGTCTGAACCTTTCTCTATCCCCCCCCCCCCCCAATCCTCTCCCCTACGCCCTTTCCCCCCGAAACTCACAGACACACCTCATCACCGGTATCACACGACATACTCATGCTCGTGAGTGAGCCGGCTGGGTGGAAATTCACTTCTTGTGTTATTCTCAGAAAACGCTCCACATTCCAGGAATAATTATTAGTGTAACTCAAGACAAGGCACTTTCATTGCTGGCCGCAACGCCGGGACTAGTAGATCATTATGTTCAGTCAAGTGCTTGCACGTGTATCGCTACGTTTACGCATTAGGAAACAACAACAATGATAGTAACAAGAGCAACCAAATCAGGAAATCAGAAGAAAAACGAAAGATCATCACAGTATAACTAATTAACTGTCTTCTGCATCAAATGTCGTAAAAGATGAACAGGTTTTGTAGGGAAAAAACCCCAAAATGTAATACAGGAAAAAAAAAACAAAAAAACGTCAGCGAAAAGAACAAAAGAAAATAAGACAAAGACTGCGCGCTGCTATGTAGCATAATTACATTGTATTAGGTTGTAGTGAAACATTTGGTTCAGAAGATTTCTAATGACGAAGCAACGAAGCAAATAAAAAGGGGCACTTTTACAAGTAAACTGACCAGATTTGGATGTGGAAAAATATCTTGTTTGAGAGCGTTTCGTTCGCAAGTTTTTGAAACCGAGGTGTTTGATTATATGGAGTTACTGGCAGTAATTCTTATGAATCATGCTTATTATGTATTCTTATACACCTTTCAATAGAAGAGACATCTAAATAATGAAAAGCTTGATTGGGATTTTATTGAATGTAGCGTACAACCCGAATTCGCTCTGTCGTGGTAAGTAGACTAATCTGCCGTTAAATTCAAATAAGTTTCAGTCCATTCCACGTATTTTTTAACAACACTGTGGAAATTATCGCTGTTCAAGAGCTCATGTAACAGACATGCAATATTCAGAGATTCCGGCCACCAGTTTTTTTCACTGCCAGCTTGAAACTTCCCCCCAGCCACTTCCGATCTTGACCAAGACACCCGTGTTTTTAAACAATAGAGCGTCTTTTGTATGTTTTTTTTTTGTTTGGTTGGTTGTCTTCTGCTCGTCGAAATAACATGGAACAGGAATAATAAGATAAGAAAAAAGAAGAGAGGAGAGGATATGAACGCTGTTGATCCTTGACGCAAAATGCAAATCTCTCGATTGGTAAACGTTCGTGGTATAGGTTACAATACTGCCTGTCTCTTCGTCTGCCTGTATGACCTTCTGTCTGACTATCTGTCTGTCTGATTGACTGACTTCTGTATGACCTTCTGTCTGACTATCTGTCTGTCTGATTGACTGACTTCTGTATGACCTTCTGTCTGACTATCTGTCTGTCTGATTGACTGACTTCTGTATGACCTTCTGTCTGACTATCTGCCTATCTAATTGACTGAATGTCTGTCTTACTATCTGTCTAACTGACTGATGTCTTACTATCTGTCTTTCTTACTATCTATCTGACTGTTTGCCTGCCAGCTTGTATGTCTGCCTGTCTGTCTGTCCATCTATCTGTCTCTTTTTCAGTCTGTTTGATAGACTGTCTTCTCTGTCCGACAAAACTGTCTGGTTATTTGTCTGTCAGTCTGTTTCGTCTGGCTGTTGTTTTTCTGCCATGAGCTCTCTATCTCTCTCTGTTTCTCTCTTCATCTATCCCACTGTCAGATTTAGCAATAATGGCAGAATGATATTAATAACCATCTTAACAACAGCCCATACATTAGATCTATAGCAATATATCGGCACCAATAATACTGCATTTTGAGGACAATCATCTTGCTGCCGGAGCGAGGTGCCTTATAAACAGATTCTTTCTGGATATTTTCTTTACGAGAAGCTTGGCCACATGCCAGCTGGGATCGGACGGCTGACAACAGCGCAGCATGTCGGATCTTTGTAATTAAAATTCATGGAAAATTACTTCATGTGCCTCCTTGAGCGTTCTGTCATAGATGACACATCAATAGATTGCATCCTTATGATCTCTGTTGTGTGATCTGTTTATGGCGCTGAGTATTTCAGCTGCGTAAGCAAAAGAACAAGGAACTTCCTTCACGTTTTGGTCTGCAGTGCTACATTAATCTATTTTATCTTGTCTGTCTGCTTGTCAGACTGACTGTCTATCTATTTATGTGTCCAACTCTCCATCTATCATTCTGTCTGTCTGTCTACTCACTTGCTTGCCTGTCTGCCTTGTTTATCTGTCTGATATCTGTTTCTCTGTCTGTGCGTCTGTCTGCTTAGTAATCCACTGTAGATAGCCATATACATATCAGTTTAACCATTACAATACGTCCTTTGTGTAGAAATATCTGATTATTATTATTATTATTATTATTATTATTATTATTATATTTGTCGTGTTGCAGGAACCCTCCTTATTCGCTGTGGCCAAACTGCTGGAGAGTGGACTGGTCAACCTGGGACGTGTGGAGGTGCTGTGGCGTCCAGTGACTGCGCATCTGTTAGAGGTAAGGACTTGTTATTGAACATTTGACTAAACATTCCACATATCAACATTCGTTTTCTCTTACGCATTCCCACCATCTGATGCTATCATACCCTTTTCTGTTTGTGTGGGAATATATAACATGATACTTTGGCCGATAAGCCAAACAGATTGTACTGAAACGTTGGAGTTTATGAACAAGTAGATATTATAATTGTTGCCGATCATTTACAGGAACAAATGTTATCGACTAAAACCGTCTGTATGGCCCAAAACAGTCATTAGTTCTTCAGGCTGATATTGTAAATAATTAGTAACAGATCCACCCCATTCTTTGCCATACACTCATAGCTATTATTCCACCTCTGTCGGGTACAGCAGTCCTGATATATCCCAAGGACGTTTTAATCTCCAGTATATACTCTGTCTTGTTCTACACCGAAAGCCATAAGAAATCAAGAGGGGAAATCGCAGAGACTATACTAACGTTCATTCCGTCTATACCAGGGGGGTCCCAACCGATGGGTTGCGTAACCTCGTTGGAAATGGCTTGGGATAAAATCCCACTGGCTGGGCTGAATAGCTGTTGAAACCTATGTTCATATTCTTGTAAGAATGTTCTCTTTCTGAATTAAGGTTGGAGCCTCATGTTGTGATTTGTGAATAAATTTGTGTGTTTTGTTAGATGTTACTTTCCCTCTCCATCACAAAAAAAAAAATAAAAAATAAAAAAAATAAAAAAAATATGGAAATCAAACTGCTGAGAGTTTGCAAGCTTTTGGGTAAGGAGTCGCAAGTTCACAACGTTGGGAACCACTGGTACCTGGTCTATACAATGTAAAAATCATAACAATCGAAAACTTCGAAACTGAAGAAACCGGATAACTTTCATTTGTCTTCCCTCAAAAAAAAATAAAAAAATCTCAAAACAGACCAAACGCAGAAACTCAATAAACAAGTGAATTCTAAGTCATCGGAAAATGTAAGCATCTTTGAAACTTTTTACTTTACTGATTGTTTTTGTATGTGAAAAGGCGCATGGTTTATGTATGCATCGAAACATCACGTGTAGCGGGTGATCGAGTTGGAAAGCACATGGAAACGGGAAGTCCAAGACTGTGTCTTTGTCATACCATCATATAACAATAGAGATTGTGAAACCCATCAGTCTATAGCTCGTCATTGTGGGAGAAAGAAATCCAAGAAGGCCTCCCTTGTTCCAACAAGAGAGATTTCCGGTAGAAAATCCGATAACCTTTTCTTTTTTGTTAAAGGAAACTCATAACAGGGTTTTGTTCATTGTCATTTCACTAGTTCAAGAAAGGGAAATAAAGTTAGTTTGTTAGTTCTATCAGCAGCAAAATCGGATTTGTTTATCTGCTTAACCCTTTCATTACGCAGGCCTTCGCCAAAGAAACTGTGTTGAGGGTTGGTAATTACTTGTCTTCTATTTGAAATATCCCCGATTGTTTTGAAAACATCCATATCCGTGGATTATCATTTGACAACAGAGCATTGACGTTTCTCTGTTCACACTGAGAACGGACCATTGGATATTCCAGTACTGAAGTAACATTTTGCCTGTGATCTACTGAGCAATACTCACGTAGCGATGGTGAACGCTCTGTACTTTTGTTTAACTCTGAGTTGTCATCGCACGATGCCAGGCACTCAGCTATATGTTTGCATTGTAAATAATCTATTTACTGGTAGTGTTCCATTTGTGGGAAGCTCACTATAACTTGTTATAGTTTTTGTGATCCACTTCGTGTTTCTGATTTTAAGTGATTGCCCCCATGTATGGGGGTGAGGAACAGAAACTGTGGGTGGAAATGGGTTAATACATTATGGATCTTTACTAGAGAATTAATTATTGTTCAAGTTGTGTTAACATTGTATAAAGGGACAAGAAGAAAGAGCGAGTAACTTTCCCTGCAAAACGATTGAAAAGACACAGTGTTTTCCGTCATTGTTCACAATAGGATTTCAGCTTCGACGACCACCTGGAGATTCAGAAGGAGTTTATGTACATGTGCCCTTCTCTAGAACAAGCGTGCGCACCTCGATGATGCTATTTTGGATGATTAAACTGAACGTAACTCAAAGAAAACGTGTTTGATGTTTTGAACGCGTCATTAGTCAAACACTCGCGAGTTTACTATTCAGTTGTTATTGCCTTTTTAGAATAACGTCTAAGATAAGCTTTTTTTTTTGCGGCTTTATGTAAGTAGAAACATAGATCTTTATGCAACAATGTTGTGTGTCAAATTTCATATGCATACATTCAGTAGTTTTTGAGTCAGTAAGCCTTGTATGATTTTGTTGCAGATTTATAATACAGATGTGTCAACTTAGTTGATTAGATAATATTCGATGAGTACCTCATATCATAAAAGCAAATCCGATAAATTCAACTCGCAACACTTTATATTTGGATGGGCGGATTCCTTTAGTCAAGTGAGGTTAGTCACCTTTGATCTCTCCAAGATATTCCCGGGGTCAGCTTTGTACTTTTCACAGCATAATGCACCTGGCGGAAAGAAGGAGCAAACAACTGAAACAATAACAACAACCAATAACAACGTGAGACCAGCTTGATGGAAGAATGGGCGCTACTGTTTATGCGCACCTGGCACACCTGTATCTGTAGGTGTACTTGAACACCATAGCACAATGGGAAACTGTCTCGAAGGAACTTAAAATGACAGAGAAAAAAAAAAAAAGAGCGTAATGGTTAAGTTGAAGGATAGTGATACGGGCGGGCATTATGAATGGCAATCTTTGACATACTTTGACAAAAACACCTTTCCCCTGAAACTTCAGTTTCAGAAATTTGCCGTCTAGTTTTGATATCTTACAAGTTACATATAAAATAAAGCGATCAAAATACAGTTGTTAAAGAAGAGGGTGATGCAAGAGGTGTTTTTTCTTCTTCTGATATCGAAGTTTATTTTTGAATGGGTGGGCTACTATTTAAACTGTGATGAAAAGAAAAAAGGCCTTTGTCAAAATGATATTGAGTCCTAAGGTTCTTTGACATAAACGCCTTTTTAACCACGGGTTCATTAATCAAGAATGGATAAAGAGAACATTTGTGGAGACCCCAGCCCTGGCTCACAACCGCGACGGATGAAGACGACTTACTAGTGAATAGAAGTCCGAGGGTGCCCTGGTGAGCCCAGGCGGAATTCAGGGTTAGACCTCAGACTGAGTGAAAAGATAAGAAGAATTTCTCCATCTTTTTTAAATATAACTTTCCACAGTATAAAAAAAGTCGACACGTCAGAGCAATCCCTCATTCCCTGAAAACTGCGTTTTATTGACTATCTGGTCAACGAGAGATTGCAAAGCGAAATCTCCATTAATTTTCTCAATACAGAAACCTTTCAGGAAAAGCTCATTTTGTCCCAGTTGGTTAGCAGCTGTGCTGATGTCTGGAGCATCCAAGCCACTTGACAAAGCCGTGCTGTTTCAGCCCTGAAGTGTCTAAAACCGTGCCCGAGGAGCAATGGTTGACATTGGCGGCTTCTGGACAGCTGAAAGAGGGACGTAAACAGCATGGCATTGAGGCTCTTACTTGAGGAATGTTGAGTGGTATAACAGTTTGACTTCTTAATGATCGATCTGTAAATTATTTACACGACAAAGAAATAAAAAAAAGAGAGGAAAGGAGAAAGGGGAGACAAAGTTCGAGCAGCCAATGGAAATAGAAACGAATATGATCATAAGAGTTCGCTTTATTTGTTACACTTGCCTGGCAGTGAAAAAGGAGATTGATAAAACATAGGACTTAAAACTGACGTGGACACATATTAAACTGCCTGCTTGTTGTCACCTCTGCCTGATCTTGCCCATAGATAACAGACATCACCTTGTTATAATAAGTGAATTTTATTGGCTTTCATGGTTTGAACAACACTCCAGAAATTCTAGCTGCTGTGTAGTGGAAATATAGTCTTTTCTTGGCGTTTAGGAAATACAATCTCTCTACATAGATGCAAAATAGCCGGGGATGCTTGCACCATTCTCACAACGCCATACAAATTACCTAGCCTTTGAACTACTGCAGTCTTAGCCAGTGAAATGCAAGAGATCTGGAAAAAAAAGATGGATTTGAACTTTGTCGAGCCCAACTAAACGGCAAGAGAAGTCCTATTGGCAATTTTCTTGTCCAGCATCAGAGAACTAACAGATGGTATCCCCATAGACGATAGAAAATAAGGGTCAGCACTAGAAGCTCGGTACTTATATGGTGGAGAAATAAACATTTATTTCCTACTCCATTCCTTTGATTTATCCATTTCGGCCTTCTTTCATCACACGTCTTCTGCCTATCTTCACATTGGAACAAGGATTTCATGAATTTTGCCGGATGCCCGTATCTATCTCTGTAAATTGTTTAATATTGCATGAGACAGCAGAAGCATGCGCTAGATCAGCATTATCAGTATGGTTTACAACAGTTTCAGATTCACTTTCCAAACATAACACAGAGCGAGATTTATGTAGGCTGTATATTAGAGATGAAGGAAGAAGAGAAAAGAAAGCCCTGGGCGTTTTATACGAAAGCAACACTAAATTAGTAAGCACAACAAGGCTGTTCTAACTGGAAAGACGAGACAGGGCCATTAAAGTTTCATACGCCTGCAGCTTGTCTTGGTGATGTTTAGCCTAAGGGCTTAAAAATATGCATTGAAATATGGGAAATGTAAAACACGCGGCATTTGGAGTGAAAGATAAACCTGATAAGCCTCTGAGAAAAGCGTAATATCCTTTGTTGTTGTTGTTGTTGTTGTTTTCGTTAAATATAGCAATACGAATTTGGCTTGGAGATAAAAAGCAAGGACAACACATATTCTGCATTAAATGCACTGTCAAAAGTGGGTAGGAGAATTCAAACGGATATTGTTTTAATTTTTACGGTCAGTTGAATTTGATGATCAGATACAATTTTCTTAAAGTTTATGTTGCTTTCTTTAGTCTAATATTAAGGGGGGGGGGAGGCGTCTTTAAATATGGATTTTGCTAAAAAAATGCGATTTTGGGTTTTTGTTTTCTTTTAGAGGCTGCCTTTTCTGATTATAAAAACGGTATTAAAAAGTGGATATGTCCATTTTAACGTTTTTGCGACCCATGGTCATTCAGCGGCAGACCTGGCCTACTGTCAACCAGGATTTTGCTCCCTCTGGTTGCTACCTCCAGTGATGGATCATCATCATTTGATTATATGCAGGCAAAAAGTAGATAAACCACTTGATTATGACCTCTTCTAGCAATATCTTGAGTCCTGGTGCCAGGGATGGACATTGCATGACCACTCTGAGGTGAAAAAACTGCTGATCACGCAGATTATCAGTGTAAGCTTTCACCAGGCGTTCAAAAATGAACTTCAACGTCTTATGAGTAGTGAAATTTTCCTTTCTTTCTAGTGCTTCAGAGTTCGATTGTGAAATGTATGCCATAATAAAGTCAGAACATTCTTGGTTTGGACAGAAAAAGATAGGGGGAGGGGGGGAGGGGCACATATAGGCCTTTGAGAACCCCCTTATAATTATGGGGATTAGGGAGCAAAATACGAGAAAAGCTATGCTCAGAAAGCCAGAAAACGGCGATAAAAGATACAAAAGTCATGGAGAGAGGGCTAGTATTTAAAAAAAAAAAAAAAGGCTGTTCCGAGGCTAAAAGGCGAACAAAAAAAACCTCTCCGCCAAATTTTCGCTAAAAAAAAAAAAAAAACCCACTTCAAACGCGTTTTTCTCTCAAAACCGGTTTTTAAGACTATTTACTATCTAATTTTTCTTGTTTCTGAACCGATTCTAACCAAATTTGGCATAGGCCTACATCATTTTCACAACAAGGCAAAAAATTTACATATGCGCGGGCCATTCGGTTTGTAGTTTTAGAGAAAATAGATTTTGTAGTATGAAAACAAAACAAAACAAAAAACAAAAACAGCGAAATTTGAAATTTCATTACATGGCATTTTAAAAACATTCTGTATCATTTGTTTTGCATACGAAGAAATCAAAATACGTAACTTTTTAGATTTTTAAAATGTTTATGTCAAACATTATGTACACCGAGTTTCACCAAGTTCCTTAAATTTGGTGGAGTAGATAGATTTTAACGTTAGTCATTTTAGAGACGGCAAAATCCAATGGCAGCTTGAAAAAGTGTTTTTTTTTCCTCAAATTTGAACATGCTGAATTCGATGGAAAAGGTTAAAATAGTCTATCTTTAACAACGAAACAACAACAACAACAACAACCGCAACAACAACAACAACAACAACTCTGACAGCTGAAATTCTTTCTCGACAAAGCGGGGTAGCTATTCACGATTGGGTCAGTTTTGATTTACATTGAGACGATTTCATGAGCAGATGACTATCTTGAGAATGAAGAGTTTAAATGCTTTTGGCACCACGTTTTGCAAACTACAAATTGCTCTGTGTGGAAAAGACGTAATATTGTGTTTGGCCCTATACTCTTTCCTCTGAAGTTTTTGGAAACCAAACAGCCGCTCGAGCATCTCCCGACAAAGTGCCAGAGTTTGAGGTTCTTAGCCCAGCTTGGCTCTCCGAACCCAAGTGTTGGCTTTTCGCAGATTTAAAGCTGTTTATCATGTTTATGTCTGGAGCAACAGAAAGAAGACGAAAAAAAAAGGTGTCATGAAGAGAAATACGCGGTTACACGCATCGTCATTTCTGCTGCTCAGTTATTTTTGGAGACTTCACAGATTTAAAGAGGCTTTTAAGACTAATTGATGGGATCAGTTTTTGATGGGTTTTTTTCCGCGCTTGTCTATATCATTGGGAGAGAGGGTGATTGAAATAAAGAGTTCTCTTCGGGACAACGTGAACTCCGCATTTTTTTTTTTTGTTTAGGCGGAGAAAAGAAATTACGTGTATTCTTTTGGCAGTTATACCGTTGGCTTTTCGTAATAATTTAAAGAGCATCGAATCCATCTTTTATGTCAGTAAAGCGGAGGAGGCAATGAGAAGCAAGAAAATGCACATCTTACACATATTATGATAAACAGGTATCATTCTGTTCTTGTTTGTGTAATAGATAGAGAGCTGGTGTTTTCATCCGCCAATCGCAAACATCTTTCTTTAATCATTTTGTCCCGTTTATTTTTAATAGCCCAGTATACTGTCGCGATGACCTGCCCCTTCTTCTTCTTCTTCTTCTTTTTTTTTTTTTTAAATATATTTTTGAGCCATATGAGTCATGTTAACAAATTGTAGTAAGGAGAAGTTCAGCAGCTTACCATTGTAAGGCATCTGTTTATGGCTATGGACGCCTGGTTCATCTGTATTTCCCTCTGTGTGTGTGGCGGGCGGGCGCGGGGTGTGGGGGGGGGGGGGATGAAAGCTCCTTTTTTACAGGTAATGAAAA
>JBCEWB010103423.1:0-12052 GCA_039654565.1 Peronia peronii | reverse complement strand
CCCCCCCCCCCCCCCCCCCCCCCCGCGCTTCCTTTATCTTGGAAAAGCAATTTCTCCAAGGAGTTCTTTTGCTCTTCCTGCGATGGATCGCCTGGCTTTAGCCCTGGTAATTTTGAACCATTGAAGATTTTGTGCGGCCATGTTTTTCTATGGAGGCACGGAGGGCTGTTTTGCGTGCCTCTGTGGTCCTTTTGCAGTCCTTCTTGAACCAAGATTTGTCTTTGCATGGAGCTGCAAAGGTCTTCTAAACACGTGTCTGAGCAATTTCCAAAAGAAAATCTTGGAACTCCTCGACTGTGGCTTGAGAGGGTGAAACAGAGTGTTGTAAACTGTGCCCAGTCTGTCCAGACAAAGTTCCGGCGCCTCAAGAGGGTGGCTGTCACCAGGAGATCCAGAACCAGGCAGATCGGAAACTGATCTGATCCATGACCATCCACGAAGAGCCTAGGGAGAGGAAAAGGTGACACAAGGAAAAATCGATAGTGGAGAGCGATCCAGTCGCCCGATGCATATACATGTATGTCGTGACTGAATCATTGAAAAGGTAAAAGTCAAAGTCGAGCGTCAGTTTCACGATCTCTTTACCTTTCGGGTTGATATAGAAGCTGTCCCAGAGGGGATTGTGGACGTTGAAATTCCCGAGCAGAACATGAAACTGTCGCAGAAGGAAAATCAAACCAGCTTCGGTGACAATTTCAATTTCCGAAGCAGGCAGATAGATGGAGCAGACAGTGATGGGTCTGCGAACGGTCAGGGTGACTGCCACAGCCTGTAGTAGGGTGCTGAGTGGGATTAATCGATGGAAAAAGATTGCCAGGAACAAAGACAGAGATTCCTCCGCCTAGTCCCTCTATACCGTAGTCGTAGTGGTGGCACAAGGCATAGCCGCGTTTTTCCACCGGTCGTTCAGTCGACATTTTTGTTTCTTGCAGCTAGACTAGCACGCTGATGAGCTGTAATCAGCTGCTGCAGTTCCAGCAAGTTGGACCTGAGGCCTCTGCAGTTACACTTTTTGAAATCCAGAAGCCGAGTCGCTTCCATCTTCTCTGTAGATTTGGTTGTGGACATCTTCTCTTGCTTCGGCATCTCGCTGGGGATAAATGGGGAGGGGTTGTTTGGGGGGGGGGGAGGAGGGGTGGCGAAGAGAGGGGCCAAAGGGGCCTACTGAGGGGGAAGGGAAGGAGGGGAGAGGGGGGATTGAAAGTGTGGCTCCTACACCCTCCATACGAAAAGAATATTTTCTATGGTAGCAAACCTATTGGAGGTTCTCACCGCGGCCCCAGGAGTCCTCATCTGTTACGAGGGTCTCTAGGAACCCTTGTATTTTTCACCAGGAACACTCCTGCAAGAGCCCCGCTGGAATCCTTTTTCACGCCCATGCTTGGTAGTCTAGGAGCGTGGGTGCCGATACTCCTGGTGCTCTTCTTCACAAACTGAGCATAAGTCTTGAACTTCGTTACCAAGGGTAACTTTGGGCATTCTGCCTCACGCGCAGCGTTAAACGTGCTACTACAAGTGGTTCTGTGGTGCTGAATGACCTTCTTTTCTTGCTATCTCGGGCAGTTATGATCGAACGCCATGTGCTCGCCTTGACAGTTACGACACATGGGATTTCCAGTACAATCCGAGTCGGAATGTTCCCATTTTCCACAGCGAGCACAGATGGCGGTATGCCCGCAATGTGTTTGAGTGTGGCCGTAGCGCTAAAAATTAAGCATCGCATGGGGTTGAAATTTGGGGACGTAATAGTCCACCTTCAGTTGAGGGTAGCCCGCCTTGATGCTGGGTGGCTGCGGTGTATCAATTGTCAGGACGATAGCACTGGTGGCGATTCTCTGACCTCCATGGCAGCTGCTGATGCGCCGGGCGTTAGTGACTCCTGCAATGCCCTCAACTATTCTTATTCCTTTTAAGGGCAAAGGTCCAATTCTCGGTTTCTAATTACGTCTCTAGAGCTGTTCTAGCTCTTGTGAGGCGTCACACTCGGTCCAGGAAGAGTTTAGCCTTCCGAAGTGCCTATGAATTTAGTGTTCTCTGCATTCACCAAGCATGTAGCCAGACTGCAGCTTGGAGATAAACTTCTGTCCTCTAGTGATTGCACATATGTTTTTTTTTTTTGTATATCTGAAAAATGTTAAATTTTCTCAGAATCTTGTACGACTTAGTGCTGTGAAGCATCTAAAAGCATTAATGTTACTGTTATAACTGTTACCACCGCTATTGGAAAAATGGGAGAGTTTGGCCCCATCCAGTCTCTGTTTCTTATCTACCAGACTGAATGGATATCGAGAACTGATTGTACCGGGGCTGCTCCACTGACATACTCCCGACGGGACACATAGGTTAGTCCTGCAAGAATTGACTCTATTTCTGGCGCAACTTCTGGTCTGCTATCTTAGACAGAACCTGACTGATTGGATAAATTTGGGCCTTATTCACCCGTCCGTCTCAGAGGAAGGCCGGGCCGGACCAGTGCGTTGGCAGACTGTGCCGCCTCAGCTGTCAGGATCACATTCTCTCTCCTCGATCTCTCCCCCCCCCCCCTCCCCTCTTACGAAATGCATCCCTGGGTGAACAGGGATTGTAATAGGAGAAACTGTCAGATCTTTTTTTTTTACTGGCCAGGTACTGGGATTTTAGGTTTCATATAAGTCTTTCAATCTTCTGGTGGAGATTATTTCGACGGGGCCCCGTACTGAGGGCGGTCGCGAAAAGAAGAAGCGAGAGGAAAGTGAGCGGGGCAGAAGACAGGAGTGAGGAAAGAGAAGAGATGTCATCCCTGGAATACCGAGAACGGCAATCCATGGGAGACATCCCACCGATGGCGGGCTTTCATCGCCTGCAGGTGGGAGCAGAGAACCTTGCTATATACCCCGGGCCCCGAGAGACAAGGACCCTGTTCTGGTTGCATTATCCTTTTGCTTGCTTTTAGAATTAAAACTATAATACGTAGCTCTTATACAGAGGTATGACTGGTTCTCTAAGAGAAGGGAATTCTTCTGCACGCTTTTGGTGCAGAGGCATATTACAAGTGCCGCACAAAAGATTGGCCTTTTGCACAATGACGCATTTTCTAGTTTGTCACTGACTGCATGTGGTGGCCAGCAGTGCTGGGCGGAACTCTGGATCTCGATTTGGATAACCAGTTCTGAAGTCCAACTTAAATAACTAAATTTTCGAATTTACCCTGTTCATATGCCCGAGTTGGCTTATCAGGTTCTTATCTGATCCACTTATCAGGATCAGTTATCCGATTTGCTTATCAGGTTCATTTACTCGATCCGCTTCTACCGCGTAGTGCTTGGGTTGGTTGTGATCACTGGCCTTATGTTGTCAACTCTTAGTTTGTTGCTTTTACCACTGCATGGAGTGTTGAGTGTGAAGAGGGAGGGAGGGAGAGCACTAAGCTGAGACCCATACTGCTGCGTCGGTGCAAAAGATCAAAGGCATCACCGGAAACTGGGGAGGGCAGAAGCCCTCTTCGTGCAAATACGGCCACTCTGACAGGAATTCAGACTGGCGAATTGGCATCACAGATTGGCATCCATTGGTAGCTATCAAGCTAAAAAAAAAAAAGTTGAAAACCAATGGATTAGATCTAGGTCTGTCGTCCTAGATTAAGTGCCGAACTGGTTTTGCTCTAACCACAACAGACTGCACTGCCAACTAAGCTTGAAACGTAATTGATTATACTTTGCCATTTATTGGTATTTGAAGATGTTGACATGATTCTATTCCTTAACAAACTATGAAAATAAAGTAACAAAAACATCCACAAAATTAGAGAAGTTATTGAAAGAACGAGCATGGGAGACTTTTTTTCTTGAAAAGTTACACACACGTATTAAGGTGGTGAAAGGGTCGGACTATCCTCGTATAGGCCGGCATGTTTACTAGTGTTTAGTACTGTGTGTTCTTATTGTAAAACTGGAAATAAAATTAAACAAACCAAAACAATGAAGCAGCAATTCACTATGCACATGCTGCACTATGATATGTTGACTTTGTAGCAGTGCTAACGGCCTGCGTTTGTGAGGAGCGGAGGAGAGGGGGGGAGGGGGGGGGGGGAGGGGGCAGCTCGGGCGCCGTGCACATGCAGGATAAACAGACTCATGACTGTGACTGAGGGGACGAGAGGGCGGACAGGTTATGTATTAGGCAGCTGAGCGGCTCGTTGTGCTAGAGTAATGCAGCCCAGAAATCAGACTGAGAGTGGCTGGCTGCCCTGATGAAAACGGATAAAATCCAAGTTAAGACCCAGTTATTACGAAGCGGGTAACTCCAAAATCCAGTTTATAAAATCCGGGTCGATGCCCAGCACTAGTGGTCAGTACCACTGTGGCGAATCTATCAGTAAAAGGGCTCTTGCGAGTCATTTCAGGGTTCACAGACGCCTATATATATGGCCGCCATGTCTTCGTCGGTCAAACCAGGAGTGTCGTTAGCCTTGCTGTAACATGCAGATAGTGGTACACAAGCCAGAGTGCCGTGCGATCGGACAAACTGCTGTTCGGGTGAAGATGCTAGAAGATGGCAAGAACAAGCTAACTTCCAGAATCATCACAGACAGCTGTCAGCCCCTTACATCATCTATGCAGACTTTGAGGCTCTCACCACTAAGGTCGAGGGTTCAGAGTTGGATCCGACAAAAAAGGAACACCCGAAAAACACAACAGCATGAGGCTTGCAGCTACTTCTACATCGTGGTGCAGTGTGATGGGAAAACAGGCTCGCAAATCGAATATATATCGAGGTACCAATGCAGCAGAACATACCCTTGAGCCTTATAGGAATAGGAGAGCAAGATCAAGACGGTGTTGGCCAAACCAAAGGCCATAAGGATGACAAAAAGGACTGGCAGGCCTATAACACTGCCACAACCGCCATGTCTGTGAAAAGGTCCTTGAGGGAGATTCTGTGCGTGACCACTATCACATCACGGGGAAGTACAGAGGAGCTGCCCACAAATAGTTGTAACCTGAAGCTGCGGTTGAATCCTAAAACAACCGTGATACCCGTGCTCTTTCACAACCTGTGCGGTTATGATTCTCATCTCCTGATGCAGGCTGTAAGCAAGATGGAGGGGCACATCTCCTGCATCCTCAATAACACTGACAAGTACATCTTCTTCTTTCTGGGGCAGCTCCGCTTCATTGCTGGCGCGCAGTTCCTGCCTATATCTTTAGATAAACTAGTGTCGGCAAACCCTAAAGAAACTTTTAAAATGCCTGCCCACAATGAACCAAACAAGATCTTTTAGTGCAAAAAGGTGTATACCTATACAAATACATACTCTTGGAACGATTCACAGAGCCAAGCTCCCTCAGAAGGAGGCCTTCTACAGCAAGCTTCAGGATGAACGCATCAGTGAGGCAGATTACACTCACGCGCAAAAAGTATGGGAAATCTTTGACTGCAGGACCCTGGGAGACTACCACGATCTCTGTAATTGGACCGATATTTTACTACTGGCAGATGTCTTCGAGACATTCCGCAAAAACCTGCTTGAGGCAATAAGGTCTAGATCCTGAGCACTATTATACTACCCCGGGGCTATCATGGGACGCTCTGCTCAAGAAGTGTACCTCGAGCTGCTCACAGACTACGGCCAACATCTATTCATCGAGAAGGGAATGTGCGAAGGTATCTCTATGGTCTCAAAGCGGTACGCTAAAGCCAACAATCCATTTGTTGAGGGGCAAGATCCAGAAAAGTCCAGCGGTCATATCCTATATCTTGACGCCAACAATCTGTAATTTCCAGCTGGGTGGAAGACTGTGATAAATTTCACGTCCCGGAGCATACGGCAGACAATCCAGAGGGTTATATCGTGGAAGCGGATCTGGAGTACCCAGAAGAGCTACATAGGGCCACAGTACCTACCACTAGTTCCAGAGCGCTTGGTGGTCCAGAAGGAGTGGATGTCAGAGTACCAGTACAGTCTACTTGGTATTAGTGGGACGCCTGTCGAGGTTGAAAAACTGATACCTAACCTCCGCAACAAGGAATGCTATGTCCTGCACTACCGCAGCCTACAACTGTACCTATCTCTAAGCATGCGTCTGAAGAAGATCCATCGAGCCATACAATTCAACCAAAGTCCGTGGATGGAGCCCTACATCCGAATGAACACAGAGCTCCGGAAGGCGGTCACCAGCGACTTTGAGAGGGACCTGTATAAGCTCATGAATAACGCAGCCTTCGACAAAACAAAGAAGGACCTTCGCAAGCGAGTGGATATCAAGCTAGTCAGGAAAATGAGGAAGACAAGCTGCGATTCTTGATCGCAAGTCCAGTCTTCGCACGAGTCAATTTATTAGATGATGATCTTGCGGCAATCCAGGTTCACAAGAGCCGCCTGGTTCTCAACCGTCTGGTCTACGTTGGGATGAGTATTCTGGATCTCTCTAAACACCTGATATACGAATTTTACTATAACCAACTGAAGGCTTAGTATGGAGAGCATTGCCACCTTCTCTACACCGACACAGCAATCCTTCTTCTACAGATTCAGACAGAGGATGTGTATAAGAATATAAATAAATATCTAACCTCTACGACACATCTGACTACCCAAAACACCATCCACTGCACAGCATGACAAACAAAAAAGTGCTGGGTAAAATGAAGGATGGGTGTGCTGGGCGCCCAATTGCTGAATGCATCGACCTGCGCCCCAAGAACTATATGTGTTCTATCCTCCAATCAAGTGGTGAGAACATCAAAAAGGCCAAAGGTATGAATAAGGTTGTTGTGAAAAAGCACATAAGACACGAACAGTACAAAGAGACTCTCTTAGAAAAGCAAATCTTCCGCCATGGTATGGATGTTCTGCGATCAGAGCGCCATCCAATCTACAGGCAGCACCTGAACAAGGTATCAACCTTACCCTAGAATCCAAGCGCTGTATAGTAGACAATGGGGTGAGCACTCTGGCCTGTGGACACAAAGAGCTCCTAGCGGTAGGATTCCATCTGGCGGAAGTTGAGTGTCAGGGAATATTACCAGAAGCTCCTCACGGATAGATTCTCGCTGAGGCCCCTTGTCTGATAGCAGATAGTAGAGCACAGGCTCACCAGGCTTGGTCACCGAGCGTCCAAGCCGATACACATCTAGGAACCACACAGGATTGGTCACACGGCGACGTCGTCCTCCAGCTCACGGGGCTGGTACAGATAGCGAACACCAAAACCCGGAGGGAGCTTTCGCTCTCGAGGGCCAACAGGACGGCCAGGAACTACTGAGTATGTATGCTGCGAGTCAGCAGCTTAGCTTTGATGGCGTCCCTGGGCTTCTTACCAGTCAGACGGATCACTTCTCCATTCAAGGCCGCAACCACAGCGGGTAACCGCTTCACCCACTCTGTGGACCGTTCGCATCTCTTGGGCATATTAGTGTCCGAATAGTCTCTCGGCCAGGGTTCGGTTGAAATATCTACGATGTCTTGGTCTCCGTGGATGTCCACATGACCTCGTCTGACAAAAATTCCATGCTTCTCGAGTAGCTGATAGACTGCGCCCATGAACTCACGCCCAGGGTCAACCTGGAGAAGTGTGGGCTACTTCCTTGGGCCTGGCTTGTAAATGAGAGACAGGGCATCCTCAACTTCTTTGTCCCCTTTTGTGGCCAGGGGCTCAGCGACCATGAACCGGCTGGCGACATCGACATCGACATACTTGTAGGTATGCTTGCCAACTTTGTCGTGTGGGAGGAACAGCAGGTCAGCTTGATGGACCTCGTTTGGCACGACAACGTCAAACTCGGCTTTGGAATGTTTAGTGGAGCTGGCAAATAGATTTGCCATATGAAATGGGTCACACATCTTTAATTGATTGATTTTGGGTGAGGGATTTGGGGCTTGTTGGTGCTTTACTACACAAACAGAGTCATATGGCACCACTGGTTGCAGTAGCGGCTGATATATAACAAATACACCAGCAAGACCAGCTATGATCCAAGGCAACCAGTTTCCACACTGCGAGGTAGATTGTTGGTCCTCGGGGTTAGATTGCTCATCCTGGGAGACAGACTGTTAATTTTGTGGGGCAGATTCCTTAGTGATTCTTTGGCCTCTCTAAGCTCTTCAAGAAGTCGTTCTTGTTTGGCCTTTTTGGCGATAGCACCAGCAAGTCCCCCTGCAACTTTCTTCGGGTTTTTCTTATTGGTTTTCATTTCCGGATGCTCCGACGGTGCTGTCACCTCTACTGATGCTCTGACCTCCGGGTGCTCCACTGGTGCTATCACCTCCGATATCTGTGGTTGGTATTCGGTCATCATATATATTTGGAGGACATTAATATTTAAATTGACAGTTTTCGGTTGTCGTTAATGCAGCGACTATCGGTGCTAGAAACATGCCATTGCGGTGATGGAGCTCACAAGCAGCATATCTAAGGGAATATTGGACATACGGGTCAGCTTCAAGATCGCGTACTAGTGCGGGGTGTTTTTCAAGAGGAATGGGGTGAGTAAAGCTGTAGAGCAGCCTGCCCTATAGGGTTTTGTCTTGCATCGTATCGGACAGTGAGTTTCTCGACCTCGTCTTCGCTTAACGAGTCAATTTGGTCCACGGTCAATTCCTTCTCAAGGTCCTGTTTGGTCTGACCTCCCGCTGCCAGGGCAGAAAGTCTACCTCGATGAGAATTAGATTTGTGAGGGATTTATGAATTTAGATGGCTGAGGGTTAGATTTTTTTATATTACATGCTGATTATTCTTCAACATCTCTTAACATCTGCTTAGCATTTGCTTAACATTTGCTAAGCATTTATACTTAGCACGTGAGTATCTTGTAAGCGGTTGGCTGATCATTTTTCAACACCAGTGTAGCATGTTTTGTCTAGAGAAAGTCATCTGCCGTTCGGCATATGCCACTCGGCATATGCCACTCGTCATTCGACGCCAATGAACACATTACGGATTGAAGGGAGTGTCACACAGGAAGTCCACATTCCACACGCTGTACGGCGTGTGATACAAGCAGCCGAAAAGGTCCATCACATAAAAAGAAGTTACTTATCATTCGCCACTCGCCTCTGACTGCACCGACGAGGTCATGTGACGTCATTCAAGCGGCGCTCGACCCTTCTAGCAAGTCGTTCGGATGCAATGCACTTGTTGTTCATTATTTTGTCTTCCATTCGCCGTTGGCACACGTGTCAAGCATTGTAATCCTGCTTGTTTAAAGTAATGGCCTCTGAAGAATCATCACAACCTTTGGATGAGACAGAGACTACCATCAGCACAAGGCTAATTTACCTCGACAAAGAATGTCCCCTCATTTACAACGCCAGAGGTCCAAAACATAAAGATCGTAACCTTCTGGAGAGATCGTGGACTAGTATAGCTTCACATATCAGTCTGTCCGTTGAAGGTGAGTAGAAATAAATTTATGTTGGCTAGCCTACCATTGGTTTTTCTCATTGCCCTAATTCTTACATCAATCTGACTTCTAAAAATAAAGACTGATGTCTGTTATTTACAAGTTGGCAGATAGTATGAATATTGTTTGAGTTGTGGATGATTTCGAGATATTAAAAAATCATTTCATCTTTTCACGGAAAAACAAACAACAGCACCGCCACTTACGTGACTGATGCCCCTTCCAAAACATATATAAATAAATGAATACATAAATAAAACAAAGCCAAAGCATTTCATTTGAAACAACTATTTTGATTCCAAACAAATAATGGCAACATGAAATGTTTAAATAGAAGATCAGTGCACAGTGATACTAGCATGAAAAATCGTTTCATTTTTTCCCCCGGAAAAACAAACATCAGCATCGCCACTTACATGGCCAGTATAACAAAGCATTTCATTCGAAAAGGTTATTTTGATTTAAAACAACAACAACAACAACAACAACAAAAAACATAAATAACTTTGAATACAGTAAGAAATGTTAACATAAAACGCTCAATGCACGTTGATAATAGAAAGAAATTTAATTCAAATTTAATATTTGTTGATTCAAAGCGCTAAACTTCACACGCAAACGAGGTCATAATTTAGCCACTGTAAACGTCCACCCTCTGACATGAAGAACTCAGCAAGAGCATCTCTTGCTTTTATGGCATCAACTGGTCTCCTGCCCGGTGTGTTATTTTTCTCCCAGTTTACCAAACCAGCCTCTAAAGGGGCTTCAGCGGTTTCAGTTTCAATGCCATTTTCCGATCGCATTACTCCATCTCTAGCTCTTACAAAGTTGTGTAGGACACATGCAACCTTCACTATTGTCTCTGCATTAACGACCTGAACACGCAAAGGTCGCTGAAATATTTCCCATTTCTAGTCAGGATTCCAAAAGCACACTCCACAACTTTGCATGCACGTGAGAGGCGCTGGCTGAAAACTCTTCGTGGGTTATTGAGATTCCTCCCATCATTTGGACGCACAATGTTTAAATTTAAAGGGTAAGCTTCGTCCGCAACGAAATGAAATGGCATTTCTTCATCAGTTCCTGGAATGAGCGAGGGGTTTGGTAAATCCAGCTCTTTATTCTTGAGCGCTTTTCCAAAACTTGAGGTTTTAAATGCTGCCCCATCACTGTTCCTGCTGTAATCTCCTAGGTCAATGATAATGAACATGAGATTCGCGCCAACGACAGCCTGGAGTTGGATCGAGTGAAACTGTTTGTCATTGAAGAAAAGCGAACCCGCCTGTGATGGACACTGAATTCGCAAGTGTTTACCATCCAATGCACCCAAACAGCATGGGAAATCCCATAGAGTAGCAAACCTTTCAGATTTCATTTCCCATAATGTTTTAGAGGGTTGCGGAAGGCACAGTGGCAAAAGATTATCTCACAGGGCCAGGCATGTCTCATGAACGATTTTTCCAACAGTGTTGTGTGCAACTGTGAAAGAATAACCAATGCTTTGGAAGCTTGCACCTGTTGCCATGTATCTGAAATATGGTTGGGAAAATAGTTTTTAAAAGTGTTTAACTAAGTTCAACAAAATAACAAACAAAGTATAACACACATGTATCTCAGTTTTCTGCTTAAATGTGCATAATATCAGAATCATTCTCACTCCTAGACCCGTAGATCTATAATATATTTAATATAGGCCTAAGAAAATAATTGCAGATTGCGGAATAGTCTGACATAAAATTAACTATAAATGATTTCCTTCTTTTCTAACAGGCGAAAACCAAATGGCAAAGGCTGAGAAATAATTTCAGCAAGGCTATTGAGCGGCGGACAAAAACAACACGGAGTGGGTCTGCAGCCACCAAACTACAAAAGCCCTGGATATATGAGGCAGATATGGAATTTCTTCGAAGTCATCTGCATTACCACAGGGCATCTTCGTCCTCACTTGCACGACAGGCTCCAGCAGCAGCTGTTGAGTCCGACTCCTTGTCTTATCAACCGGACACGATAGATGTCTCAGAGCAAGGTTCAGAAAGTTGTACCACGTTGCCTCCTTCCCCACCAAGGAATGCAGTGGAACGAGATGACATTAATTCCGCCCCAAAAGCAAGAAAACGCGACTCAAATGAACTGGACTCTGCTGTGCTCTCATTCATCAACAGAGCCTCTGCAAGAAGGGCCGAACCAGAGGATCCTGCAGTCGGGTGGTTTAAAAGCCTACTACCCATGTACAATACCGTGAACTCTATTGAAAAACTTGAATTTCAATCAAAAGTTGTTCTTGAGTTGCGGAGATTAATGCTGGCTAAAGAGCAGCGAATGACTGACCAACCGATGCCACTTCCCAACACCAATATACAATTTCGAGAACACTACTCAGCATCGCAGGGCACATCTAACCCTGAAGATGAGTACCGGTACTGCCAAAATTACCATTAGGTCAATGCTGTGCTAGTGAACAGGCAGACCATACATTTTGTTTTCAGTTCCAATTCATTTTAGATTATTGTTATTGCTTGTTATTTGTGACAGAATTTGATTTACATTGTTATAGCAATAAATAGATCTGAAATTTAAAAAAAAATTTTAAAAAATTCCTTTGTGTGTGTGTGGGGGGGGGGGGGGGGGAGGAGGAGGGGCGCATGCGAAGATTAACGTTTTATTTGTGTGT
>JBCEWB010103401.1:0-12053 GCA_039654565.1 Peronia peronii | reverse complement strand
GTATGCGTTGTTTTCATGACAACAATGCAGATATTGGATTAAACTTTCGTCTAATATCCAGATCTAGTACTTGTTACTTGTAGGCCGTTGATGTTTTCTTTAGATAGGGCAGCGGAATCCCGTGTGTAGCTGAACTAGAAAATGAAATATAGATTTATATATATATATATATTTTTGTAATTAAAAAAAAACAACAACAACAATGCCATGGCAATATCTGTAGCAGAGCAGATGAAATTATCTATATGAGGGAACAGTTGCTCGTTTGAGTTTGCACGTATAGGCCCTACTAACAAATTCCTGAATTAAAGGAACATAGGGCCTGTAGTAACTTTAAATTCATTATTTTTATTATTACTATTATTATTATTTTCATTGCAGATTTAAAGTACATTGACAAACAATCTCTGTATCCTCAGTGCAAGAGAATTTCAGCCATGGCAGGCAAAGGGGGAAAGGCCAATTATTTTTATTGTGTTAGAGTTACTAATCCAGTGATATACAAATCCATAGAAGATGCAGTAGAATGGATTTTAGATAAAGAACCACAATACAGAGACTTCACCTATACAAGTGAAATGCTCCATGTGACACTTTGTGAGGTAAGTAAAACTTGAGATGGTCGACTTTTTCCCAGCACTTTAATCTTTTTGAAAACTGAAAATGCAGGAAATCCCACAAATTAATGCATTGACACTAAATTAGTTTAATGATATAATTTTTAAAATCTAATACTGTGTAACTGTTTATTTATCAAACAAATTGCTGTAATTGTTACTACTGCAACATATTGTTTCTTATTTTATTGAAAACTGTCATGGCAAATTTTAGTCAGCACCATGTTGAGAGTGAAATTTCAACCATTTTTATTTATAGAATATATGTACATTACATTAAAATGTAACTGTTTGCATGTAGTATGGATATCTTCAGAATTAGCTTATTGGTACAATAGAACATGAAACAGAGACACAAAATAAGAATAGGGCATTACTGAAACATATAATTGGTACAACCATTCCCATTTACAACCAACTGCTGAATTGCCTTGCTCCCATCTGTAATCTCTTCAGGTATGCTTGGAGAATGACGAAGATGTAGACAGAGCAGCAAATGCACTCAATGACATAGAAGATATTCTACGAACAAATCTACCCAAGACAAAACTCAGGCTCAAGGGCATAACCACATTCTTTGAGAAAGTCATGGTGGCAGATGTGGAATACGAGGACGACTTCAGGTTTGTCTGCAGATTGCTGGCTTATCGGGAATGATGATATAGATCATTTCATGAAAAAGTAATATACATGTAGTAGACATGTTTTTGATCTAATGCTGGTGCTGATAAGAAGAAATTCAAACATATAATATATAAATTATAGAGCCTACAAATCCTAGCAGACCTTTGTTACAACAAGATCCTCAGCAGTTTCATCATTGCAGTTTAATATTCTAATTTAGGGGATGCGTTTGTGGGATGCATGATGCATTTCCATGTTCTCTTGGATTTTCATGCCGGGTGTTTGTCAAAAAAAGTAAATAAATGAACAAACTAAATTTCTCATTGCATTTTATGAATGGCAGTTGAATAAATTTCATTGGATATTTTAAAAACATTGATCCTTCTGTTCTGTATTCCTTACAGGAAATTTGCAGAACTTCTGACTTCAAAGGTTAAAGAGGCAGGGGTCAAAGTGGTACACAGACATGACTTTAGGCCCCATATGACCATCATGAAAGTAAGCAGTTGGGAGTGAGATTGGAAGATTTGATTTTATTTGTGATATATAATTTGAGATGTGGATGGAGGGGAGGTGGGTGGCATCATGAAATGTGGATTTTGCTCAAAACATGTGATTTTGGGTTATTGTTAAAGGTTATGCAACCCATCTGACCACTGTTTTGACAGCTACAATTGATCGATCATTACTGTTGGTTACAGATTTATTTATACAAAAGAACAGCTTTCTTCATTGTGTGTGTGTTACTGTATGTGTATGTGTGTTTTTTTTGTCTTAGGTATACTGCTTCGGACAGCTCTTGGTTCATAATTTCAGCAGCAATGCTGAGCTTCTTTCAAATGTCAAGTGACTTTCCACGTAATGGTATCATTGTTGAATGAAAACATGATGTGGGTTTGTCACCCTATATATAAGTAATTGCACAAATGACTCAAACGACAATATTCTAGCCTGTGCTTCAAATTAATCGGATTGGCCAAAGTTCAGTCTTAAAAACTGTATTAGTCAGAAGGCTAAACTTATTTCTTCTCATACACAGAATCAATCATGGGCATTGCCCCATGTGTTGGCTTAAAAAAAAAATATGTTTTGGGGCTAATTCACATGTGGCTAATTATTCAGTCAAGATGAAGTTTCCCATTTCCCCTCCTCATCTCCCTGTTCCCCCTGCCACATTGCCATTTAACTATTCACCTGGCATTGTGCTTTTGTCTCATATGGACAGTGTGATGTAAAATATTGTTGAGTGCTATCATATCCTGATCCAACACCTGATTTTTTAAATTTGGAAGTAGGTTCTCAGAAAGGTAAATTGTGTAAATTGTAAAAAAAAAAGATTCCATTTCACAGCAGAGATGGATTTCACAGGCAGACTGGGTTCTTAAACAGTGGGTTCTTAGAGATAAAGACCACTGTAATTGTTAGTTGAACTAGTTTCAGAATTTAAGGAATGTTAGTTGAATTTTTCACTGGATGATTCAAATTGACAAGGAATCAGAGAAAGCTCCGATTCATGGTACTGTAGTAATATGGAGTATTCCATTCTTCAGTATGCAACACATCTAGGGATACACAGTAGTATTAGTAGCAATAGGGGTTATTGTTACAGTGTAACTTGATTTTTTTAGATATTTTTTTGTGTCTTTGTTTACTTTTTTTTTTTTTATTGCTTCCTTTTGCTGTTAGGTAAAATAATGATCAACTGGACTTTCTTCTTGATTTGCCAAATCTCATGAATCATTATAGTTACAGCTTTTCCTTATATATTACAGCTAACATCAGTAAAAGCAAGGAGAGCTAAAATAGAGGATTTCAACCCCTGGCTGTATGTGAACTTGAAACAAACACATTTTGGTGATCAGAAAGTGAATTCAGTGCATCTCTGTAAGATGGGATATGAAAGGCGGTCAGATGGATTTTACAGAACACCAGCAGAACTAATATTCAATAGTACAGAGTGAAAAGAGTATCTGGCTGATTAGCGAGATGTGCAATCGAGTGAACTGGCATGTAAATACAGCTCGCAAGCAGTTTTGTGGCAAGAGGTAAATTGTGGTGGACACTCCAGTGTCATTTCTGGACAGATGATTGCTAGTAAATCATGGATTTGATCTTAGTTGAGGACAGGCAATAAATGACAAGTTTACTAAGAGACTATGGGTTGTGGAGAGTCGTGAATCTCCGTGGCAAACAGCTAGTGAATTTCTATGGACATATGTTTTTTATTTATTTTTTATTGATACCTATCTGTTTAGTCTAATGAACAGGCAAGAAGTTTAAGAGTAACATATTTGTAACAAGATGTTTCACAGTGCATGGAATATTATACTGCTTACAAATTGAACTGTAAAGATGCTGGACTCTGTCCTAAACTTTGTTTTTATTTCATGTATGTCTTAAACTATATTGATAAAATACAAATTAAGATTTTATAACATTTCAAGGATTTGGCCTTTTATTATTTGTAAACTATATGTCATGTATGATTATGCATGAGCCTAAACCCTAGTGATTTAATTTAAGAAGGAACTACGAATTATCTTGCTACTTGGATGATCATTGATTAAAAAACTGTTTAAAATTCATCCATATGTCATCTTTTTTATTGTGCTGATTTTTGTTATTTCGACTTGTATGGTGGTGTCAAAAAAGACTGTCATTTCCATATTAGGAGTCTCACAATATGAATACTTGAAGGAGCTAATCAAGCTGTTTTGTGCTGAACTTTTCAAACAATATATCACAGTCCACAAACCAAAATTAAGAAGATGCTCATCTGAGATAATAATTTCTTTTAAAAATTTCATTTAAATAGTCTACGCATTTAAAAAAAAAACTCTACACATTTTCATGCATGGCAAGATGCTTTATACATGTACTGAATGCACTTTAGATCATATGCAAACATAAAAATTAGAACAAACATGTAATATCATGCTCAATTAGACATTTATAGCAAAACAGTCAATGAAAAGTGAATGATTCGAAGTTAAATCATTGATATATAAAAATGTTTAAAGACATTTCAGGGCTTCATAATATGCTAAATTTTCTTTTGCCTAAAGGTTTCTCTAACAATGTGTACTCAGGTTCCAGAAATGAGAGTTAAATCTAAAAGCAAATGTATACGGGGTACTTTTGTACTGTGTTGTATATTATTTAGAGAAGATCTTTGATCAATCTGCCTCTTGTCAGTTCTAGGACTTAGCAGAGACACGGGATCAGGCGAAGTAAAGAATGCCATCTTTATGCACCCACTTCAAAATACATGTAAACTGAAATATTCTAAAAGAAATAAGCGTTTGTTGCATGTAAGAACTAAATGTGAGCGTTATAGAAATTCATTTCTGCCTTCAGCAATACATTTATCAAGCTGAGGCAGTTTTCTTGAGTCTATCTTGTTCTGATACTATTTGTGATATTTTTGTCTATATGTGTGTAAGTGTGATTGTGTATACATCATACCTCATCATCTGTGAATGGAATTTCATTTTGAGGACAAATAAGATTGATCTTTTCTTATTAGCTCAGACGACATTATCTTGATGACAGAGATATACTGCCAGAGGCCAATTTATCTCCCTTGAATGAATTACTTGTGATTAGTTATGGTTACAGTTTTGCTAAGCTTTTCAACCTCCTGTTGTGGTGGTTATCTCAGCTATACAAAAACGCACAAAAATATAAGTTACGAGCTTGTGATTAGTTGCGGTTACGGTTTTGTTAAGCCTTTCAACCTCCTGTCCTGGTGGTTATCTGTACAAAACGATAAAAAATGTAAGTCCGCAAGGTTTTTTTTTTTCTTTTCGCCATAATTTTTGAGACTATAAAACATCAAAATAAGTTATTTTGCGAGAGGTTTATTACCTGTCAATGAGAATAGCAATGGTAACTGAAAGTATTTTTCACCATGACAGTAAATTGTGAGAGAAAAGTTACATATCATAACAAAATTCAGCTCCAAATTTCCCAACAAAAATTCTTAAAAGTTGGATTATTTATTAATATTATCTGCATTATTCTGCCACGCTTAGCATGTCTGACAGAAAAGATTATCGCTCTTTGATCTAAGGTAGACAATGATAAAAATTTTTAAGGAGCAAGAGTTAAATTTCTTTGGGGGAACCTTTTTCTATTTTTGGAGCGTTATTCATGCTTCAGTTGCACAACTTCCGGGTAACAGGTGATCCTAAAAATAACAAACGAAGGCGTTGACTTCAATATAAATGTTCCGTATTGTACGTCAAGTACAATTAAACTAGTTTTCCTTCTATATTGAGGCGTCTACGCTTGTGTACGGGTAAGTGCAAAATGATAGAGTGATTTATATTTTTATTTATTCATGCTTTTTGTTTGCTTCAGGGCGGAACATTGTAATCTAGATCTACTGATTAGCCTATAGTGTAGATCTATAAGGCAAGTAATTTGCTAAATGCAGTCGATATTTCTCGACTGAGATCTAGATCTAGATCTAGTAGTTTAGGAGTTTACCCTTCTATTGATATGACATGTACAACTGAATTTGTACACGACGGATAAAACTAACTAAACAAACCTTTTCAAAGGATGATACATGAACTTTATATTTGAATTTGACGAGACCATTTTACTCTCACGGAATCCGGAAGAAGAGGAATATGAAAAAAAAATTGAAACAACAGTAAATAAGCGATAGAGCAACTTTTCTTTTCTCTTTCCTTGCATTGACACTTGATATAATGATTAGATCTAAATATGTGATTGATTATATTGTATATTTGCCAGTCTGATGGGATTATGTGAGAAAAATCTGTTATGCGAAGAATATCAATACATTGTCAATGTGACTGTGGGTTTAAGTGGCCTAAAATCCGAAGCCAGTAATGTTCAGTTACATTAGAAATATTTCCCTGATATAATTAGACTATTCTTGTCAAGTGACTGTGAGAATTCTAACTACATTGCATTCCATATAGCAACTGGATGTCATGGTCTCACATGTTAAGTACATGTAGATACATGTATGTAAAACAATTAGAATTTATTTCTGCCTATGGAAGACAGAGAAAAAATATACTATTATTTCTAAACTAGAGAACTGGAGAAAAAGTATACTGTTATGTTGGGAACATGTGAGCTAAGTTTGTATTTCCTTTTTAAAGTCTTATTTTCCTAAAGAAGATCTCAAAAACTGTAAGCTGATAATAATAATTATTATTATCATTGTCAGTAGCAGATTCTCAGATCATGGCGTCTGCTGAAGGAAGTCAGACAACAGCTACCACAATTACCGAGCCGTCTCAGATGGCTCAGCAGACATCAGAAGTGACTTCCATCAAGTCGGCCTTCCCCAACCGATGCAGGATTGTGTGTGATGTCGGAGGATACAGCAATGTAGTGACAGTGCAACCAGAAAACCTGGATGTCACCATCAAATTTCAACTTACCGGTAAGTCCATACATTTTTTTTTGTTTCCCAAAGTCAAGCTATGCACAATATTTGCATGAGGTATAACTCATATGTTTTATATTAGCAAACAGAGACCAAAAAAACAACAAATTGTAAGTGGGATTTCTTTCATCGAACTTAAACTGCATCAATTTAAATAAATGGTAATTTCATTATTTATTTAGTGTGTATATATTAGCTCAATACTCTTTATTTTGAAAAGAAAATGTTGAGTTTCAAAGCATGAATAACTCATGTACAAAAGTTTTATCAGGTTAATAGGATGCTTATGTTCATTTCATGGCAAGGCAATGCTTTCCCAAAATGATTGCAAATTCATATTCAGTCTGGTATTTGTAATTAACAAAATGTACTTCCTGAGAATATTTTGAATGTGATGGTAAAGAAAAGCAACAACAACAACCAAAAATAATGTACTCATCAAGGATACGTGATAGACTATCTATATATATGTAATTGTCTGAATCTCCGTCCATTATTATTATTACCGATAAACAAAGTACTATATTATCAGTTTACAATAAACAAAATATATATGCATTATTTACTTATATTTATTCTTATTCTTTATTTTCAGCTGCATATCCAACGGTCATTCCTGAGATAGCCATTCGTTCCGCGTCTTTGAGAGAGGAAAGCATCATGGACTTGCGGCAGCTTCTCTTGTCGAAAGCCCGTCAGATGATTGGCCAGCCCATGATCCAGGCTCTCATTGCTGAGGCAGAAAGTGAACTCAAAGCTCACGGTCTCAAACCTGGGAAATCCGTGAAAGTGAGCGAGCATGCCTACCTTGACAAGAAGCACAAGAAAAAGAATAAATCCAAGAAGAAACCAAAGTCAGAAGATGAGGTGGAGGAGAAAAAATTACCACCCATGAAAACAGCCGATGATGTTGTGAAAAGAATCATTTGGGACGATGCCCTGGAGAAAGATGATTTTGTTGTGGGTTACTTTGACAGATTCCGAGGGTTGGTGGAAAAGTATTTCTCTGCCTTCTCATGGGAAGACTTGGCTTCAGTTGACTATGATGTCCTAGCAATCCCCAAGCACAGAATTCAGTATTTTAAATACAAGGATGTTAAAGTTTGGGACAAACCTCGCAGGATTGACAATGTCTTTGGATCTGCTGAAGGTACCAAAACTGTTGATGTTGTCATTAAAGAGGTTCAGGAACAGGAGTCTCAACGACAAGCTGGTGCAGCGGGTTCTGCAACAAATGTTCATGTTGAAGATAGGACCTATGATGATGATAATGATGATTATGACGATTACGATGAGGACAGCAGTGATGATGATGGAATTGTCGTCACCATTGGTGGTGCAGTAAATATTGGCATGTCAAGAGAAGAATCCAAAAATAAACCAGGAGAGAAAAGAGACGAAGGAGCCTCAGCTCATCCTGAAGATGATGATGACGAGGATAATAATTTCAATCCCTACTGGCGAGATAAACTCAGACCAAACTATTTTCTGTGTGTTCGCATCACAAGCGAGGATATCATAGAGAAGATTGGGGTTGTCCAAGATCATCTGATGGAGAAGGAACCGCTGTTTGCTGAATGCTGCATTCCTGGGGCTGCATTGCATGTGACATTAACATGTATTGGGCTGGAGACAGCGGAACAACTAAGCCATTGCATGGAGGCCCTGAACAAAATCAAACCTGAGCTACAGGCAGCACTTCCACAATCCGTCCTGACATTGCATGGTGTATCGCATTTCTATAACCGGGTCGTTTATGCTCAAGTGCAATATAAGAAAGATTTTATCTCTTTTTGCAACCTTTTGAAGATGCTGCTGCGAGAGGCGGGTGTGTCTATTCGAGACGGTTATGAGTTTGTTCCTCACGCAACAATCATGAAGGTGACCAGACCAGTGTCCAGACAGAGAGGGAGCAAGAACATCGATCCAGCTGTGTATTCCAAATTTACTGACATGCACTTTGGGAAACAGAAGGTTGACAGTGTATTCCTCTGCTCAATGGGGAATGAGAGACGAGATGATGGATTTTACTTGACACCTCTTGAATTTCACTTTGACTAAGATCACTCCTTGTAGCAGCAGATCTGACCAGTAGCCCCCTACTTTTTTTTTTAGATCACTGGCGATCATCTCTGTCTTTCATGTCTAGCTGATGGCTTTGAGTTCTATGTGCAGGCTCTACTACAAGTCACTTTAGGGTGTCCTCATTTCTTCTTCCCTTACAGATTCCAGTCAAAAACATATGGAGTGACATTTATTTGATTTTTCGTATTCATCATACTCAAAATAAAATTAATCATTAATCCTGGAGACAATCTAGAACATATTTTTTCCATGCCCAGACAGGGACTGTGGAGGATAACCTCATCTTTGAATGGATTAAACAAAACTTTATTAGGGAAAAGTTAGAACATGAAACAGAAAATCATCAAAAATAACATTTGAACAAATCAGTCATTTTTATAATAACTGAATTTTTTCAGAATGTTTAGAAATTTCTTAGAACGAAAGGCACCCGCAGTGAACTGCGCAAGTCCTGGTAGAATCATTTTTTGTAGTGTTTTAAAAGTACAATAGAATATAACATTTGTTAATTCTATTTTCTGATGATAAGGGCAAAATTTATCACTATTTTGCTAAAGGTCATTGATTCACCTCCTGCCTTAGCATAAATCCTGCCGTCAGTTCTTTTAATTGTTTAAGTCAAGACCTCATACACATGTATATGATCAGATCTCAGAAACTGTGAAAGGTAATATTAATAATAATAATTTGCAAAGCAATATTTTTTTGTTTGTAATTATGTTCATATGTAAAACATTTGTTTGATGTGTGAGCATTTACATGACACAGTAAATCCCGTTGCAAATGTACAAGCTAGTTTATGTTGTGTATAATTTATAATTGGTGTTTGTTTGATCCAGAACTGTTTCACTAGTTATAATAAATAATAATGAAAAACTCTGTTTTCTAACATAGTTATAATGCACCTGTTTGTTCATTATGAAAAAAAAATGTTCGGTGACATTTTAACAGCCTTTTTTACCGATTATTTATAATGTTTTTAGAAATTATTTGTGTCACAATTTATCAAGATGTGAGAAAAGGTGTGTATGTCATATCAGTTGAAACAAAAACCTGAGAACTTTCAATATAGACTGGCAGTCATTTGTCATCATGAACTAAACTGTGACTTAATCAATGGTTGTGTTCTATTCTCTCAGGTGTATAGTTATTGTGAGCTGTATTTTTATTATCTTTGTGATTTTTAACTGCATGTGTATTAGCATTTCAAAGAAAAGAAAGAATAGACAACCAATGCATATCAACTGTTTCAGTCTTTTACTGTGTTGTTTTGTGTCTTTCATCATGTTCATTTGTCACAATATCCACACAGGCTAACAGTACTTGTTTTTTCTTTATTATACATATAGTTCTTATTGTTATGCTAACAAAGATTCAGAAAAACTGCTTGGAAGGGAATGGTATTAAGAAAATGGGGATAAAAATAGTGCAATGTATTTTATCCCAAAAAATGTCAAGGGCTTGATCTGATCAAGAACTCATACCATAACTCCTTGTTTGAACTGCTCATCAGATAGGAAATAATATGTCTGAAGAAATCATATGTTGATTTTCCATCAAATGGAGTTATTGCTATCACATAAAACCTTAATTCATACACTTTCAAGTAGTGAAAAAAGTTTTGAGCCAGCTTGACTGTAGCCACAGATATTGCAAATTGAAGAGACAAGGATGGCCCTGTGGCATCAGTTAAAATTAAGAGAAATATGGGCAAAACTGAACAGTTTAGCGCACAAATCTAAAGACTCACCTTACAACAACTTGATATAATCCACCCATAAGAACAATATTTTGTTATTCAGAGATGAATATTGTATTAACTTCTGCAATAGAAAACCATCGATTCTAGACCATCTTCAACGCATTCAGCTTCCAATTTCTGTGTTCAAATCAAGTGACCTTGACTCATTCTGACAGGCCACTAGAAACATAATAAGAAAATTCTTGGCTTACAATGCCTCTTGGCTGAAGCTGTTTTGTCTGGAGCATCATTAGATATGATTGAAACACTGGTACACAAATAGGCCTTCTTACTTACTTACGGCCTTTTTTATTTTTTTAGGGTTAACAAGGGCTTGTCTTTTGAATGGATGTTATATATAGGAGTAATAAGTTTGTACCAATGGCATAATAACAGACCTTCTTTATAGCTTCTTTTATTTTCACCAGTTGTTAAGACAATTTCAACTTTGGATGAAAAAAAAAATGTTTGCGCATGTAAAAGATGAGAAAAGAAAACGGAACACTTGACATTATGAACTACCTGTGCTTAGTTACTTTCAGCAAATCTATAGCATTGGTGCCAGACAATTAAACTGCAGCAAAAAGTGCCGCGCGATGAAGGCATGTGTCAGACTTTAGTAACTGTACCAATGACTTGGGCTCACGTGTTGCCTTCATGTCGCTATGGAGTGGCCTAAGGGAGACAACACGAACAGGTTACAGGTTTATATAAGTACAAAACTCTATTATCTCTCTTGGAAGGGGACGCAGTGGCTCCGTGGTTTGGCGTCTGTTCACGGAGAAAACGGACCGAGATCGACTCGCGGGTCCTGCATCGGGGGATGGAAGGACACGAAGATCGAAAACCCACATTTTTTTCATTGACTCAACGATCCCCTGGCTTCCAGTGGGTAGGGAAGCCCGACGTCTAGCCTTCTCGGATAAGGGCGAATATATTTCGGAGGTCCCGTGTGTACGTTAGGCACGTTAAAGAACCTTTGACAGTTCAAAATCGATGAAAGAGTAGGCTGCGTGCCGCTGTCCGCGCAAAATGTCCAAATTCCAAATCTCTACCCACAAAATTTCTCAGCAACAATGGGCAACATCTAAAAGCCGAGATAATCCTACTTTCTTAGGACTGAAAGTCTTAAGGAAAAAAAAATCTCTCTGGGAAAAAAAAAAAAAAATCCACTGCCGGTGTTTATAGAAAATTTATTCAATTCAGCAGTCAATTTAGCGAAATCATTTTTCTCTGAGACCTTTAATAATCATGGAATATATGTATACGTACTTTATTTTTTTAAATGTAAAAATCCATCGGCAACTTCCCTCTTCCCTCATTTCCCAGTAATCAAAATTGATCTTAGATTGAATATCTCTGCCACAGAACTTTTCCTTGTAGCTCTAAACCAAGAGTTCCCGATCTTGTCACTCCACTTAAATTTTGTTTTATTCAAGACTCGGTGGTTCCTGCATTATTGCATCCGAGATTGATCTGAGGCAAATATTTATTCAGCTTGTAGAAAATGTCAGCTGTGAAATCAGTGTTATTTCATAGTCTAACTTATGTCTGG
>JBCEWB010103400.1:0-28015 GCA_039654565.1 Peronia peronii | reverse complement strand
GATAGATAGATAGATAGATAGATAGATAGATAGATAGATAGATAGATAGATAGATAGATAGATAGATAGATAGAGGGGGGGGGGAGTATAAAACTATTGACAGAAGATCAAGACCTAAGATGGGAAAGATTCAATGGACCTTTCAGCTCAATAACAAGAAGTATGAAGTTGTGATTCAAAAACCATGCCGATTCTGAAGTTCAAGTCTTTGCAATGTTAACTTTGGTCCTCCAGCGCTAAGAATGGAGAAGATCAGTACACAGTATGTCAGGATGACAAGTATCCGATGACCCCAGACTGAGTTCAGGGCCATGAAGAAAACGTTGGCTCATTCGGTATCACAAAAAGATGGAATTTTCTTTCCTAATTCCTTGCCCTGAAGCCAAAACCATGTGTCAGTTCTAAGTGTCAGTAGGAGCTGGCGCAGTGCCAGGATTTCCCAGGTGACCCTAATAGTAGTACATTACATTTGTCATGCGCTTAGGTGGTGTTATGCCAGTGTCATTATTGTGATTAGATCTTCCCATTGTGCTGTTATGGGAGAGAATTTACATGCGGAGTGGGATTAGCGACCCTTTGATCACACCAGTCCTTTGGCACTTCTGGGCTTAAATAATAATAATAATAATAATAACAATAATAATAATAATAGTAATATGATAGGCCTATCCACGCAGGAAAAAGTTCTGGGCGCTTTACAAAATACACAAAAAATAAATATACAAATTGACAAGAACATACGCACATAAACACAGACAGCCCCTCTCCCTTCCTTGCCCAGCGTACACACACACACACACACACACACACACACACACACACACACACACTCACTCACTCACTCACTCAGACACACACATGTTATATCTTGCATTACAATTCCTCTTCACTTTCGTCGTCCCAACTTACTTTTTTTTTTATTAAGATGCTAAGAAGATGTGCTATGTGGTAAAGTTGACGAGAAAACAGCACCTAGTGAGCTAAACAGGAGTAAGGACCTATAGGTGTTCCATACCTTGGATCCGCTAAAATTCAAATAGCATAGGGTCAGTTTGTTATGACCTATAACAAAGAAAAAAGAAAGAACCAAAGGAAGAAAAAAAAAGAAGAAAAAGAAGACGATAAACGAGAAGAAGAGGAAGATAGGTTTTGAAAAGATTGAGGATTCATTTTTTTTTTTTTTTTTGCTCTCTGTCTTTACTCCTATTCATGCCACAGTAGTTTACACTCATGTTTGAAAGATAAAAATGTTGTGCTGTATTAGATCTAGTTGTCTTTTCAGTATTCGAACCCTGGGCTTTTTTGCGTACCATATAGACGAAAAAGCATAATATGTTGAAATGTCTGTTATAAGGAGAAGTGTCATGTCTTCGTTTGTTTGTTTGTTTTTTTTTAACTGAAATAATCAGCGGTGATGCAAAAATTTATGAAGTGCAGAATTTTGTTGTTTGCCTAAGCTTGGGCAATAATATCAGTTTGTTTCTTCTAGGAAATCTTCAGTCTGCTGCCTGGTAACCTCTCCTTCTGCTTTACTCACTCAGGCTTGGTGACTACCTGCGCAGATCCGAGACAAGTACTCCCGATCTAGTTGGACACAGCAGGCAAGATGAGGCTGTCACCACGTGAGATAGACGGACTGCTGGTGTTCCAGGCTGGGATGGTTGCCCAGAGACGCTTAGCCAAAGGGATGAAACTCAACCAACCAGAGGCCATTGCCCTCATTTCTTCTCAGGTAATGGACAATAATAAGTATTCATTATACTTTCTAGCTATTTTTTTTTATTCTTAAGCCTTTCAGTCCGAAGAAAGTAGGATTAACTCGGCTCTAAGTGGCTGCCCTGTTTTTGCTAAGAATTTTGCTGGGTAGAAATTTGGAATTTGGAAATTTTGCCTGGACAGTGGCACCCCGCGTACTCTTCGTTGATTTTGAACTGCCAGGGGTTCTTTTACATGCATAATGTATACACGGAACCTCCAAATGTATTTGCCCTTATCCAAGAAGGCTAAATGTCAGGCTTCCTTACCCAGAGGAAGCCAGGGCCTAGGGGACCTTTGAGTCACTGAAAAAAAAGCAGGTTTTCGATCTTCATGTCCTTCCATCCGCCAACGGGAGGACCTGCGAGTCTAAATTGGCCACAGCTCCACTGACGTGAGTTGTTTAACCATGAAGCAGACGCCAAACCACATAGCCACAGTGACTCCCTTATCCAGTGACTCTTTTTTCTTAATCTTCCTCAAGACAAGAGTCACATGTTTGATAAAGGGTCAGGAATGGCTTTAAATTCTGACATGACATAACAATGTTAGACAACTGACTTCATACACAGGCCAGTATTCCATTAGTACAAAACATTGATCTCACAGGAAATTTGTGAAAATTCTGCTCTGTTCTAGAAAAGCTGTGCTGTTCTGGATCTTAGAGGTTAATAGGTTTTTGGCCAGGAAATAAAGAACTAGCTTTGTTTTTTTTCCTGATACAGTTTAGGTATTGTCACAACATAGTTTAAAAAAAGACCAAATTCTTTTTTTTTTAATCTTGATATGTTTTAGGTATCATGAAAACATAGTTTGAAAAGGACATAATTGCTGTTGGATTGAGAATTGAGAAGGGTTTGTCTTGGTCTTTTATGAACTATTCCCACTGAACCTCATCAGCGAGCAAGATGGCCACTGTTTTAAAAATGCTTGTATGCTCAGACAAGAAAAGAATTGGCCAATCCATTTATAATATGTCCGCAAAGCAGTATCTGCATTTTCATGCATTTGTTAATAGAGGTAATATCAGTATTAAAACATGGACCAGGAGCCACAGTTTCATTATGCTCAACTGCACATACTTAATTAAATAAAAGAACCTGAAACAAAACCAAAAATACGCGCCTCAGAGAAAGAAATAAAAAATAATCTAAGCAAATGAAATAAATAATAAAACTGTCCATTTGGTGGATATTTTTTGTGTTTCTCTTTCGTTTTCGGTCTATTACTCTTCATTATACTCTACTATTTATTTAATTTACTTTTTTATTGTTGAAGCCACTGTTTGTTTAATCTGCATTGATTTACTTTTGCGACACATATTTTATATATATTTTTTTTTACTTTTATCTGATGGGTCTTTTGCTGTAATGTAATGCTCTGATATACATGTAATTGCTTCAAGTATTACCTTTCCTGATGGTTTGTCATGAAAGACTCTAACTGTGCAGACTGTCATCTTTGGCTGTCTCCTGTCTTGCATTTTTAGTGAATATCGTCATCTTCAAAAAGCAAGAACTATATATGCATAATGAATGTTTCATTATCGGCCTGGTATGTTATAGCTGTGCTGATTAAGCATTATTGCCCATCAGTGCACTCATTCTGAATCTTGACCTGACCAGAGGCTTCATAGTTCATCATATGGAGCTGGAATTGGATTTCACCATTTACAGTATTCAACCAAAGACAGCGTTCTCTTCATCAGGTGATCACAGCAAAAAGTTAGAAAACTGACCGACTATAAGTCCAGTTCTAGTTTGTCAGGCAGTGTAGAGGCTTATACGTGTCAGGCAGTATATATTCTATGCCATACCATAATAAAACTGTTGGTTTTTGTCTGTTATCAGTTGAATGAGCTGGCTAGGGAGGGCTACACTGTTGCTGATCTCATGGAAAGAGGAAAGCATATGCTGGGTATGTTCTATATTTGTATTGGTGGTATAGAGGCACATTGGGTGTGACATCTTCAGACAAGTCTCTATGAACATTACTATAAACACATTTACTTTATTTCATGAAATTTTGGACATTTTTTGCATGAAAATTGGAGAATAAAAAAATTAGTGGAGAGAGTCTTTTAAGTGTCATAAAACTCCAAGAGATTTTGCTTTGCAACTTCCCATGAAAAGTAAGTCATAATGAGAGAGATGATGATGTTGATGATGATGGTCTTCTAATGCAGCAGAAAAAGAAAGTGAGCAAGAAAGAAAAGAAGATGGAGAAAAAGAAGAGAATGATGAAAGAGAAGAAGATCAACAACATCAGTAGTGCTGATGGAAGAGCCAAATGAGTTTTAAAAAATTGGCTAAACGATATTTATATAGTCAATTTCTATCATCACAAGTTCTATACACTATTTGCTTCTTTTGATGTATTTGATTACTTGCTGGTAGACAGACATTTCATATTTTAAGAACATTTTTATTAAATGATGATGATAGAGATGATGATAATGATGATGAAGGCTGAAGATAATAAATGTTATTAATGTTGTTAATGTGGTTTTGATGCCTGTTATATCTGCTGTTTGCTATTGTTATTATAGTCTTCCCATCTTCTTCTCATCATCATTGTCGTCATTGTCACTATTGCTGCCATCAACATCATCCTGTAGGACGTAATCAAGTCATGCCTGGTGTGGAGAAAATGATTCCAGAGGTGCAGATTGAAGCCACTTTCCCAGATGGAACCAAACTGGTAATCATTCATTTATATCAAGATTAACTTGATAAATCAAAGCCCCCCCCCCCCTCCTTTCTCACTATTTTCCCCTTCTCTTCCTGCTTAATCTCACCGTCTTTATCATCACTGTCATTGTCATCATTATCAGTATCATCGTGATCATCACCATCATAATCACTTTGTAGAAACCTTTTTGTCCATCTATTCCTGTTTATCTGTCTATCAACTTTTTTGTTTGTCTGTCTGTCAATTTATCTATCAAACTATCTCTGTTTGTCTGTATATCTATCTATCTGTGTGTCTGTCTTTCTTTAAATATATTCATTTTATCCCTTCCTTACATCCATTTTTGTACTCATACTTGCATGCATATGTGCACCCATCCATCCATCCATCCATCCATCCATCCATCCATCCATTCATCCATCCATCCATCCATTAATCCATCCATCCATTCACCCCTCCATCCACCCATTCACCCATCCATCCATCCATCCATCCATTCATCCATCCATCCGTCCATCCATCCATCAATCCATCCATCTATTAATCCATCCATCCATTCACCCCTCCATCCACCCATTCACCCCTCCATCCACCCATTCACCCATCCATCCATCCATCCATCCATCCATCCATCCATCCATCCATCCATCCATCCATTCACCCCTCTATCCATCCATCCATCCATCCATCCATCCATCCATCCATCCATCCATCCATCCATTCACCCCTCCATCTACCCATTCACCCATCCATCCATCCATTCATCCATCCATCCACCCATTCACCCATCCATCCATCCATCCATCCATCCATCCATCCATCCATCTTTCCATCCATTACCAGGTGACAGTCCACAGACCAGTATCACGAGAGAATGGAGATCTGAAACTAGCTCTGCATGGAAGTTTTCTGCCAATTCCCTCTCTGGATCTGTTCCAGCCCAAAGAAAAGGTCACCTATTCGTTTTTCTCTTATTATGTCTGTTGTAGTTACTCTGCATTTCTTGTCTTTGGACCAGACCTAGTATGCATTAACACAGTACAATCTATTTCAAGTGCGATTTGCTTGTGCCATATCAAGGGCTGAATCCTCAGGTGGTCATTCTACATTGCCTTTGGTCCACTTCCCAGGTCCGCCATCATCAATCAGAATAGAATTCTGAAATCATCATGTTTATTCGAGTCGGTGTAATATGTCTACCACTCCTGAGCCAAATAACTTAGTTCTTGTTCTCATCGTTAACTCCACCTGTTGTAAAATTCATAGAACTGATTTATAATTTAGTTTTAATCAAGTCCATGTTTTAATTTTGTTCACTATGTTACATCACCACTGATCTCCCATCACCCCCTACTCTCGTGACAAAGAAATAAAAAGGATTGATAGCTGATCATTTTCTAATGTTTTCCTATTCACTCTACTCCATACATCTTAAGTCCTCATGGACATAATGTTAAAACTAGACTCTGCCCTATATTGTACTGGTACTTCACATTGTCACACCCCCTTATTCTCTTTCCTTTCTCTTTATCCCATTTTTTGTCTCCCTCAGGTTAAGAAGGACAATGACTTCATTACTTGTCCCATCGACATCATTCCCGGAGAGTTGTTTTTGCAGGAAGGGGAGATTGTAATTAATAAAGGCAGGCGAGCCATCTCTCTTGATGTGACCAGTTATTGCGACCGGCCCATTCAGGTTGGTGAGACCAACAGCGCAAACTCTCCCATAGAATTTAACATACAGGATGGTGTGTAAGTCCCTACCCATCCATATATTTATTTAATTCTAATGAGGATTCAAAGGCAGCTGTTACTGTGGCATACTGGAACAATAATCTGTGCTATGTTGAGGAAAATGCATCACAGAGCACGGTGCTGCATAATAATATGCAATAAAAATGAGGGACAGCACACAGACATACTAGATGCATATTATATGGATGGATAGGGACTTACAGGCCACCCTATAGATGGTATTATTGATGACATTGTTTTCAAAGTTGCCATTAATATTAGCATTTTTTTTTTAGTCATACGACTCTGAACATTAAAACTCTTTTTCCCCAATGAATCTTTACAGATCCATCTAATTCTATGCAGTATGTAAACTGCATTTCCCTCTACTTTCCAGAAACGAAGTGCTCTGTTTGAAGGTGTGGATGTCTGCCCTTTGATAAATGTGATGTAAATTCAATCCTACCAGGGGAATGGGAACAAATTTGAGCCCTTTTTTCTTTGTCAGTGATTTAATTGTACCCGAGCTTCTAAGAAAAGGGGACTTAATGTCTAATCTTCTTGGATAATGATGAAAATAGTCTGGAGATTCTGTGTGCACACTATGCATTTTGAAGAAATCTTGTTGTTAGAAATTAAATGGAGATCAACTAGAGCATGCTGCTATCTGGGTAATATTTCCAAAAACTCCAAAATGTTCCCCAGCATTGTCTTCTGACCAAACAGGACATGCTTTTAAAGCAGCAAGTAATGCCACTCTTAGGACTAAAAGGCTGAAAACATACTATAACTATTCCTCTCCACTTTTCCAGATTGGAAGTCACTATCACTTCACAGAGACCAACAAATACTTGACCTTTGACAGAGAAGCAGCCTATGGAAAACGACTTGTAAGTCTCTCATGGTCAAGATATGACCTTTATCATGTTGTTTCTTCTCCTACCCCTTTTTCTTGCACACACACACATAAATACTCACTTACTCACTCACTCATTCACTCACTCACTCACTCACTCACTCACTCACATAGACAGACATACAGTTCCTCTCAAACACACACTCACTAACACACTCACTCACTAACTCACTCAAACTTATGTAAAAACACATACATGTTAGGGAGATGTGAAGGAGATCTTGTACTGTGTAAGAACATCTGCAGAATAGCCAGAGAGATATGTGCACCATAATACCTTACATGCCTGTAGATTATAGTAAATGATATCAGGGTTAAAAAAAAAAAACAGCATTAACTGCCATGCCACAGCCAGTTCTGGTGGTGAAGACATTTAAAACATTATGATATTAGTGTTTTAGCCAACAATGTTACTATGTAAAGGGTATCTGCTGCTTTAGTTGAGAGTCAGCTGTTAGGTCTTAAAGATGTTGCGTATGCTAGCTAGGGTGTCAAACTCTAAAACTAAACTGTAAAGACTAATAACATTTAGGCTTCTAGAGCCCAAGACAATTAACAAACAAAGTTGGCCAGTCTCACATGAAACTTCACATCTAAGCAAAAATACTTTCCACATCATATTCCAAGGAAAGAAATGGGTTTTTTGAAACCCACATGTAATGTATGATTTGAAAATAAAATTAGGAGCAAGCTGATACTGGATTCCAGATTATTCCTCTTTTCTTGAAAACTTTGGGAGCATCATTTAAGATGAAGCATTGCTGATTTCTTGTGATGGAGATAGAAATAAGGCAGTGGATTGCACAGTGTAAGTGTAGATCTAGGCTTCATATGAAAAGTTTGCATCATTTTTTTTTTGTTCATTTCAGAACGTGCCTGCTGGTTGTGCCATTCGATTTGAGCCAGGTGCAGTCAAAAGTGTTCCTCTAGTGGATATTGGAGGGAAAAAGTGAGACATTTGTTTTAAGGAAGTGGAGAGAGAGAATGTGTGAGAATAAGAAGAAACAGATGGAGAGAGAAAGAAGCCAACAGACAGAGCAGGATAACCATCAGAAAGAAGGTTGAAAGGCATAAATAGCACATAACAGACAGAAATAATGGGAGCAAGAGCGGAAGAGGAAAGAAAGTCTGGGAGGAAGCAGAAAGACAGATAGAGGAAAAGGGTGAAGACAGTGAGGAAGATGAGAGAAGAAGACTAGGAGTGACGGAATGAAGTACACATTGAGAGAGTAATGTACTGAGAGGATTGCCTAGAGTTTGACTCTATTTGGAGTCTCCCTTTAGTGGCTTCTCAAAGGAACAAAGTGAATCCCTGGACGTGTGAAAGTGGGAGAGAGAGAGAGGGGGAGAGAGAGAGAGAGGGGGGGGGTGCAGCAAGAAAAGAGAGAAAAAAAAGGTTGAAATGAAAGAGAAACAAGAAAAAACGTATAGATTGAAATATAGATCATCTAACATTCAGTGCAGGAGGACATGGCGCGACACATGATGGTATGAGTAAATAGAGAGAACAGCATATCCAATGACATATACTCCAGTGGTATTAACAAGCCCAGGAGGATAAAAAGATAATGATTGCTTCTTAAACTTGTTAACACTGTGTAATCTTGATTTAATTACATATGCAGTTGCTTAGATGGAGACTGCATTACTGTTGTGCTGTTTGCTTTTTGTTTTAAAGGATTGTCAGGGGAGGTAACAACCTATGTGATGGGCCAGTTGACAAGATGAAGGTTGAGAGTATCATGAAGGAAGTGGAACGACAGAAGTTTGGTCACAAGAAACAGGTAGTGAACACTGTGACCATGTCATCTGAGTCACTATAGGATCATTTTGAAGTCTTCTGGATTATTATAAGTCATCTGCATGGAGACATATGGGTCACATTGGGTCATCTGGATCATTGGGTCATCATCTGGGTTAGTATAGATCATCCAAGCCAAACTGGATTTGTCAGCTGGTGACTGGAAAGAGAGGCTGGATTGTGGTACTGACACAGTGGGAGAGATAAAGTGACAATAGACAGATAAAGTGACAATAGACATGAACATGGGAAACATCACTGCCTATTGTAAGAGATCAAACACAGAATGAATGACCGAATCATTCAAATCAATGGACAGTATAACTAAGTGGATGCTTTACACTGATTGTAAAAGCTAATATTTATTTCTCTGTAGGCTACAATTGCAGAGTGTCCACCAGCAACAATCTCCAGATACGTGTATGCATCGATGTTCGGTCCTACTGTTGGTGATAAGGTAGTATAGTTTCATATTGCCTTGAAAATCCAAACACTATTACATGTACATTTCTGTAATGAGTATCACTTCAAAAACATATCTGTTGAAGACATTAAGCCCCATTAAAGTGTGTCAATATTATTTCAATCATCATAATAATCATCATCATCATCATTTTACGAAAAATGTCTTAAAATTAAGATGACTGTCCAACTGGCAATTAATCAAATACACCAAAAAAGTTGAAAAAACAATATGAAAAATTTAGAATTGAGCTAATAAAATGAATTTATAACGCTAGCCAAATTTTTGAGCCCGCTTGGCTCTTCGTCGGGGCAATAATGAAAACATATAAAATGTAAATAGGGTATTGCCGTACACGAAAGGAAATGTTAATGAAATGATTGTTTATTGTATAGGAGAGGCTTTTCAAAATGATCATCATTATTTTATAAAAATGTCTTAAACTATAAGATGACTGGCTGTCGGAAACTAAATAATTACATCAAAAAGAAGCCAGTAACAAATATAGAGAACTTGATATGATAGAAATTGAATAAGATGGTGTCACTTGCCAAACTTTTAAACCTAGTTGGCTCTTTGTCAGAGCAATAAAGAAAAAGTATAAAATGTAAATAGGGTATTATCATTATTATCATTATTATAATGTCATTATATTACATTTTATTACATTATCATATTTTATTACATCATTATTATCATCACATCATTACTATAATGTCTTGAAAGACCTTAAAGACTACTATCTGGTTATTAATATTTTAATGTATAAACACAGATATGAAGAGGATAAATAATAAAGGAATTTCCCAATTTTCAAACCCGACTGATTCTTTGTCAAGAAAAAAAAATCATTATCTAATTGCTAGTATTATCATTATTATTATTTGTAATGTTGATATTACTATAGTTATTATGATCATTACAATTATTGTTATTACAGCATTGTATGTTGATGTTATGGTACTAATGTGGCTTTGTTCCATTTGCTGGACTGTCAGCTTCGGCTTGGTGACACTAGTCTGATCATTGAGGTAGAGAAAGATTTCACAACCTATGGAGAGGAACTAAAGTTCGGAGGTGGCAAGGTGAAAACTTCACAATTTTCTACTCATCTGTTACTTTTCCCAGTTATCTTAATCCACATTCTCATATCATCTTATTCTGTCTTACTTTCTCATATCACTTTATTTCTTCTTTTCTCACTTGGTATGTCACAATTCTTCATTTCAACTTTCCATTGCACATTCTCATACTATTTTGTGCTTTTCAATGATCTTATCTCTTCTATTGTGACTTTATCTCATCGTAATATTTTATGGTTTTTTAATTGTTTTTTTTTATCTCATTTGAGCTTCTTGTGTCCTTTCAGTTAGTAATACCATGTTATCTGTCCCTACCATATTGTTTCATCTTATTCTACACTTTTATTTATCATTTATTCAGATGTGACTAAAAAAAATTGTCTATTTTTATCTACTCTCACATATTGTATTTGTATTTGTGTAATCTGAGATTAGGATAGAAAACCATCATCTCGGTAATATAATAATAATATGTACAAAAATGACCACCTATCCTGATTTATCCTCTCATGTTTGTGCATGGCCGCAGGTATTGAGAGATGGCTTAGGTCAAGCCTCACGTCTCAGCCCTGGTCAAGCACTGGACTTTGTTATCACCAATGCTCTCATCCTAGATGCCATGGCTGGCATTGTCAAGGCAGATGTGGGCATCAAAGTGAGTGATCGGAGTGATGGATTGGAGTTGTTTTGCTGTTGTTATCAGATTGTCACAGTGTACAATATATTTCACTTTGATGGCTACTTTCGAGGGAATAAACCCCCTGAGCCATTACAACAATATGAGAATTATGATTAATAGCAAGAAAAATGCTAATGTGTTCTAGACAAAGTTCAAAGAAATTCACTTTCAACAAACATCTCAGACTTTTATTCTCATTGCCATCCCTTTCTTTCTTCTCGCTGTTTTAATCCTTTCTTCTCCCTATATTTCCCTCTCTCTCTCTTTGTCTTGAAGTCATCATATGTCATGCTGTGATCATATCAAACAAAGCTTATATAACCATCTTCAGCCCAGAATGATATGTTGAATACACAATTAAGGATGGCTTCAGACGACTGAAATATAAGAGCAGAGTCCATGGGGAAATTACAACACTGAGTTTTAAAGCACATCACATCACCTTCAACCAGCCAAATGATCTCATGTAACATATACATATTATATGCTTGGACTAACCATGTTCTACTGGTCCTAGAGAGCGGAAACTTTTACAACTTCTCAAGATATTCTCCATTAGCATTGATGCACGACTGTATCCTCCTCAACCAAGAGGCAAAGAAATAGCTCCACTCCTTAGCAGAAATCCCCACGATTATTTTGTTGGACGTGAAAAGCACTTCTTTATTGTCACTAAATCGCTTCCCTTTCATTTGACCTTGGAGTGACAGGAATAAGAAAAAGTCACAAGGAGCGAAGTCCGTGAGTAAATAGGTGTGGGAGAGATTTTGCGTTTTCTCTTTCCAAATACTTCAAAGTCACATATTTTTTGTGAGCATTTATGTTATTATGGTATAACTTAAGCCCTCGAGTACCCGTCCTCAAATGCTTTTGATCCCATTCGTGGAAGATCATTGGTAAACAGTCATTGATACATCATAGGGTATTAGCAGTCTTTTGTTCTTCTACAGGAATTGTTACAATATGGCCGCATTTTCTGACCAAAAAAGAAAAAAAAATGCCACCATCATTTTATTAGTACTCTGAGATCACTTCAGTCTCAGGACTATAATTGTACATGTGTCATCTTCAGTCATGATTTTATACACAGACATTAACTGGCCTTCATCGTATTCTCTAGGTATGTTTTGACAAAACTCAACCCTAACCCTTTTCTTTTCCTCAGTTAACATATGGGGTACACACTGGGCACAGACATCCTTAGTGTTAAATGTTCATGTAATATTTTATTGACAGTCATGGATGAAAACCAAATTGCTCCTGTATTTCCTCATATGTTATTCTCCTATCTCTATCCACCAACTTTCACACAGCTTCTCGGTTTTCATTTGTAGTTACAGAGATGGGTTTTCAAGGGAAGGGGTCTATTTTGGTGGTCTTTCTGCCACAGGAAAATTCCTGATACCATTTGTAAACAGATGCTTTGGATGGGGTAGATCATCCAAATGTTGCTGTTAGCTGATTTAGACATTCCATGGCGGTTAGACCCCTTTTGTAATCAAACCAAATCATTACTCAAAAATCACGAACGTCTAGCTCCATTTTGATGTTTGAAGACAGCCTTTCCTCACTTAACACTTCCAGCCATAAAACATGACATTATGTTGAAAATTATGAACAATTTTTTCTATCTTATGCATACTTCCGCCAAAGTTGAAGCCATTAGGATCAGTGGAAATAGGTTAGTGTAAGCATATAAAAGGGATATCTTGTAGAAAGAATATGTATATCCACTCATCTTTAGGGCAATACTTTTATATTGTTTTGAAAGCTAGACTGAGAGGGTTAATTTCATGTTGTTGCTGTCTCCATTCAGGATGGTTTGATCGCTGGTATAGGCAAGGCAGGTAACCCAGACTGCCAGGATGGAGTGGACCTGGTAAAGTTGATATTGTTAATAATTGAGTAAATCCTTTTTGTCCTGTTACCTGGTACCTTAGACAAACACAAGTAGAACTACAACAAATCAATTAATTCTCAACCTGTGGGAGTTATGTTATATTTTTGTTATATATCATTTCATAAATAACAGTTATGTGAATGGTATGTTTAGCTTAATGAATACATGCCTTAAATAGCATTAGTTACAATTGTGTTTCACTGAATAACTTTAAGCTGCCATCTCATTTTTAAAAATAAATGTTGCAAAGCTGACATTCCAATTACTGTTGTTGTTGCTTTTATAGCTTCCAGCAGTATTGAATTTGTGTTTCTGTTTTAAATCAAATGGATGCACTAAACATCTTCAGTCCACAGTGACATTATGCAACAACTTAATGAAAATGAAAATTTGTTTGGCCATAGGTCAAGAGCAACACATGAATAACTTAATAAAATGCAATTTAAGTTAACCATCCAGTAACTAGAGTGATGTATGAATAACATATTAAACTGAAATCTTGAGGATAATAAATAATGAACCATTTTTTTTAATCAGCCAAGTTACTTTTTTCTGCCAGGCACATAAAGTATAACCGAGCATTGTAATGACATTTCACTCTGTGTGTTTGAAACATGTCAACAGTAGATTTTGAAAAATGTATTGTCAATGAAAATCTCTCTTTCTTCTTTTGGTAATTTTTTTTTCCACGAAAAATAGGAAAAGTGAAATTGGTGTTTTGTTTTCTCTACATAAATTGCTTCATATCTCATGTTCTTGAGGAGACAGTGATTTGGCTGATTAAAAGATAATGGATTTTGACAAAGGAAATTCTTTTAGTGGTTGAACAATATCATATCAGTATTAGTATTCTATAATATGTCTTTCTTGTTTCACTCATCAGCAGATTAACAACTGATCCAATCAACAGAATTCAGCACTGTATATTATTTTCAAATGTGCCTCAGATTTTGGAGAACAATAGTTAGGAGCACTTTTTGAGATAGCAAACATCTTTGTTGAATAATCATCTTGAGGAAAGCATCTATCAAGAAAGGTTCTCTGTTGTATAATTTCCTGCATTTTTTACTCCATGTCATGTAGAACCTGTTAGTGGGTGCTGGCACTGAGGCTATTGCTGGTGAAGGCCTGATCTTGACCGCTGGCGCTTTGGACACACATGTCCACCTGATATGTCCCCAGCTAGCCCGTGAGGCCATCACCTCTGGCATCACCACCATCATAGGTGGTGGCACCGGCCCTGCCACTGGGACTAAAGCTACCACCTGCTCTCCTGGTGCCAACAACATAAAGTAGGTCATCAAACAGTCACAGGCTTCTCTGTCAATACAAACTTTAAAAAAAAAAAAACGGCACAAAACGTCAATTATTCTACTGAACATTCAGGGAGCTGACATTTTGTTTTTCCATTCAACCACAAACACTTTTTTTTTTCAGTCAACCACAAAAATTTCCCCGTATTTGCTTTCTGACAGACAAAAAATTTTCCAACCAACTATGAAAATAACGTGAGGCTGCCTTGAGGAAGTCTTTTAAATAAAAAGAATAATCCTTCATGACCATTCATAGTGCAACATTTTTTATTAGTTAAAAAGCATAATGTTGTAGGCCACAATTTCTGTTTAAAAGAAAATCAGATTTAACATGTCCAGATTTACCATGAGATCATCATTTTATTATGTCAAAATCTAATTTTGCCAGTTTTACAATGGCACTCACCATTCATTTAAGATGAAAGGAAGCTGACTAACAATCTAAATAATAGCAAGCATTAGACAAATTTGTTTAAGAATTGGCACATGTTACAAAGTGCTATAGTACCTAATCAACCAATGCCTATGTCTCTCAGTAGTTTGGTCATCTTAGTCATGATTCAGAGGAACAACTGCACTGTCATTGTGCTTATACAGCTACAGTAATTCAATTGCACAGACTTGAAGATTGATCACACATGAAGAAGAAATCACTTGAGAAAGTATAATAGATCAGCGTCATCCAATAAGGTTATCATATGCAAGTCATGAATGTTATTATCTCTTGCATAGACAGACGTGCATACATGCATGCATTCTTGCCTAGGCCCATTGCAATATTCACAAGTGATTTCTTTAATCACTGACAGAATAGTGACTGTGTTCATCTCTTCATTTTCAGTGTTAAAATCTCATGTGCAAATACATGCATGCTCCTCATCTAACTTCATAAATCATGTCTTGAATAACTGATAGGTTCACTCCATGCTTTCACATCTATCTCAGATTTTTGATCCAGTCAACAGATGACTTCCCCCTCAACTTTGGCTTCACAGGCAAAGGTAACTCCTCTCAGACCGATGATGTGCCAGCAGAGTTATGGGATCAAATTGAGGCTGGTGCTATGGGGTGAGTAAAGTTTGGGAACTTTGCTCCATCCATCACTCTCAGATGTTATACATGTTTGTGACCTTTGACCCAAAGCCATTGTAATTTTCTATGACACATTTCCTGTTTGCAAAAAAATGGTAAAAAACTGCAGTGTCCCATTAACACAGAACAAGATCATTGCTTGTCCTAGTGTTCTTTCTAAGCATCAAAGAAATCATACAAAACAGCAGGTAGTCAAAATCAGGCATGATGATTTAGGTCTGTTGAACCATTTCAAGAAACCAGAAATCAAGTTGAATCAAGTTATTTTAACAATCTTCTGGTACTGGAGAGCTAATTCAGAAAAATCCACCATGGCTGGTTTTCTTTTTCGTGGCTAGGATACATTAATGTTTGTTTTAATATTGAGGTTTTTGAGGTTAAAGAATATGTGGTTTGTGGTTCTTTTCAAGCTTTGATATTTATTATTGACACTGAAGTATGGGCACTCATACTCATACGTACAGAGCTCATTTTCCTAATTAATTTGAAACAAGGTATGAAAGAAAAAACTTTCTTAAATTAAATTTCCTTCATGGGTGTCAATGGTTCAATTAAATTACATACATGAGTCGGTTCTTAGAACTAGATCAGCTTCTTATTCACATGGAAATATATTTCTTTTGCAGATTGCTTTTTTATTCATCAGCAAGCACAGCGGTAGGTCTTGTATGTCCTTGTTCATTTCAGATTGAAACTGCATGAAGACTGGGGAACAACTCCCGCCGCTATTGATGCTTCGTTGAACGCTGCTGATAAAGGTGATGTTCAGGTAACTTCTTGTAATTTTTGTCCATTTGATATTGAACAAGTTAATTTCCTTACTTCCACTTTGACATTGTAGTAGTATTCCATTGTAATATATTTCCCATGACACTTTTCTAGCCTCAAGTATCTTGTTTTCATGTTCCTCATGATGACATGGCATGGCATTTTTACTGGTATGACTATATCTACACTTCCCAGTGTATAATATTCTACAGTTATTATTATTCTTATCACTTTTGTGTTGTATAGTTATTATGACAGAGAGGCAGACAAACAGATAGATAACTAGAGATAGATTAGATAGATCATCAAGTGGTTAGTTCCCTGGATAGATGGATGGATGAATGGATGAATGGATGGATGAATGGATGGATGGCTGGTTGGATGGATGGATGGATGGATCCATGGATAGATCCAAGGATGATGGATGGATGGATGGATAAATAGATGGATGGATAGATAGTAGACTGATATTTAGAAAAATGATGAGAGAGGATGGACTGATATGAATGGATGGTGGATAAATGGATGTATGTATGGATGGATGAATGTATGTATGGATGAATAAGTGAATGAATAGGTAATGGATGGAGTGCAGACAGATGGATAATGGGCTAATATCCAGACAGACAAACAACAAGAGAGACAGGCAGCCTGATGGATGTTCATATTGTTCATCTGTCCACAGATCATGATTCACACGGACACTCTGAATGAGTCAGCTTGTGTGGAGAGGTCAGTGGAAGCCATCAATGGGAGAGCCATACATGCCTACCACACTGAGGGGGCTGGAGGGGGGCACGCCCCTGATATCATCAAGTGAGACCTGGAAATTGATTTCATCATTTTTCCTTTTGGCCATTTCATTAACTGAGTCCCTGATACAGTATTGTGGTACCACCTTCTTTAATCAATCCACTACAAAGATTAATGCGGTATTGTAATGTTATCTTTTTTTTTTTTTTTTTTGTAACTGTCATCATCATGATTATTGTTGTTTCTACTCTGTCCTCTCCTTGCCAAGTTTCAGCACTTTTCTTGAGTCTTCTTTGTTTAGATGTTATTGTGACATAATTTAGTCCGTGTGCATGTGTGAATGTAAATGGAAGCTACAGGTACGTTATGTCTTCTCAACAAGGAAAGGAATTTCATTTTATCTTTATGTTTACATCTTATCCTTTTGATTGGATTGAATGATAATCATCATTATTTTATTAAGACCTTTTAAGTTATGATTGTCTGTCCTCTTGATGTGACAATTTTTCATTGTTGTTTTCCACATTGTCTGTGCCACTGAATTTGAACGATGCTTCAGCGTCTGTTATCCTCCTAAGTTATTTGTTTTTCTCCTCCTTATCTCGATGAAATTTTGTTGTCTGTCTGAAGCAAATCGTAATTGCTCCTTAATTGTGTGCATTTGTGGATATCCTACAGTCATCTCATTGTTTGTTTTCTTATTGTCTGTCCTTCTCCTTATCATCTGTGTGTCTTGTGGATATGCAACATCTTACACATTTCACATACTGTTTTCTTTTCTTGTTTTTGTTGTTTGTTGCTGTTGTTCTGTAGACAGGCCTACTGAATGTCGTTGTCTGTCATTTTCTTCAGAGTCTGTGGTCTGCCCAATGTCTTGCCCTCCTCCACCAACCCCAGCCGTCCCTACACCATCAACACATTAGATGAACATCTGGACATGTTGATGGTCTGTCACCATCTGGACAAGTAAGAAATACAGGGAGAGATAAAGGGAGAGTTGAGAATAGATAATATTGGAAGGATAGAGAACAGACATTAACAAAGACACAAAGAAGAGAGGCCAAGTGAGGAAGTCAAATAAAGAAGTGAAGGGAGGATATGGGGAGTGAAAGAAAGTAGATCGGGAAAGGAAGAGAAGAAAAGCCAATTGATAGAGGAGAAGAAAGACAAGAGAACAGAGGAGAGGAGATGAGAAATAAAAACAGGCTTAAAAAAGTGAGTTGAAAAATGAAGTAAAGGGACTTGGTGATATGTGAAGGGAAGAAGTGAAATGAATAGAGAAGAGACAGATTAAGAGATGAGAAACTTGAAAAGAAAGAAGATGTAGAGAGGAGACATTATGTGAAGGAAAGAACAGAGAAAACCAATGAAGTGAATGGGGAGGAACAAACTGAAGGAAAATAAAAAACAAAGAAGGAGAGATAGGAGGTAAGTGACAACAGTAGAGGGTGGGGGGGGGGGGGGGGGGAAGGGGAGAGGGGGGGAAAAAAAAAAAAAGAACAAAAATTTGAGTGAATTAAAGAATAGAAGAGAGAGAGAGATGAGCACTGGGCAGGCAGCATAGAGAGCAAAGTGACATGAAATATAGGAGAGTGAAGAGAAATTAACATGGTGAACAGGCCAAAGCTTACAGTGGAATGTCTGTACATAATGTCTGTATGTTGTTCATATAGAACATAATTGTAAACTGTACTTGTATATATACATTAATCAATTTACAAAAGCAGAACTTTTATTGTATTATGAGTATGTGAACTTAGTGTGCACTGGTTATATGTTTATCATTTGTCTCAAAAGAAACTAGGATGTGCTGAACAATTCAAGCTCTGAGAATAAAAAGTACTTCAATCACATTTTACATATTTTGATCCAAGGGCAAGAAAGTCCATTTGTAAAAAAAAAAAAAAAAAGAGGGAAAATAATCAGTGAGAGATTAATAGTCAAACTTTGGGAGACAAATCAGATTCAAAGTATAATGATCGGGTCTTTGAATAGATCAGCCCATTGATTCTTCTTGGTTGACATTGCAATATAAACTTTTTTTTGGCACTGGAATTCTGTCCCCAAAATGTACAAAACATTCAAATATCATAAAATGTAATATGGAGTAGCTATATCAATATTATGACCTCAGGGAGGGGGAAAAAATAATTCTGTTTTCAGGATAAAGTTTCGCAAAATGGACTTTAGTACTTTTTTATTCTAGGATCTTCATTTTTGTCTTCAAGGAATCTGAACATATTTAGTGTTTATATTCAACTTCTGTCTTCCAAAATTCTTTATGCATCATAAGTGCATGCATCTCTCTTGATGAATTGCAATGGACTGCACATTTTGTCCGTACTAATTACATGTATCTTTTAGGAACTTGAAAGAAGATGTGGCATTTGCCGAGTCCAGAATTCGAGGGGAGACAATAGCTGCTGAGGACATTTTACATGACCTGGGGGCCATCAGCATGATGGGTTCTGATTCACAGGTGAGAAAAGGAGTTTTATCCATGTGTGGCATAACACAGAATCAGTTTTACAATGAGGAAAGTTTGACATTTAACTGTTAAATAATTACTCCATACAACTAACTTAGCTCATGATACAATCCGGGATCTAACTGTCATATATGATATGGAGCATTCCATAGGACCTGAGATTCTACTCATCAATAATGATTTTATACATAACATAGACTTCCTACATGCGCGTGGTCATATTAAAACAATGCATCACTTTACAGAAATTTCTTAGTGTCTGTGAGCCTTAGAGATAAAATCAGTTCATACATGTGATCCATCATATGATCTTAACCATCATTATTTGATAGCATTTCTAAAGAAATTAATCATTTCCACTCTATGCATTCATATGTTTTAATACTAAAGTGTCTTCAATGCAGTGCCAGTATTAGAAAATTACAATTAGACCATCCCGATATGTCACAATATAAAAGCTCAATATTCAAACCTTATGATAGAAGTAGAGATGAGGCAGCACTGCTGAATTAGAAAATACACCTGGTGTGTAGTATGGTTGTCTGTTTGGATTTTCCAGGCAATGGGTCGTGTAGGGGAGGTAGTGACTCGCACATGGCAGACAGCAGACAAGATGAAGCTGCTCAGAGGAAGACTTGGAGAAGAAAAAGTATGTCCAGAGATGAATTTGATGACTTGCTCTGTGTCACTGAACATTTCAGTTTTCAGGCTTTGCCCAAGTATTAATGAGTTCCTCTGCTGGTCAATGGCTGAATTATGTTAGCTGTTCAGAACATTATCAATCCTTGATGAACAAACAAAATTGCTGAATTTGCTAGAAAAAACAGCAACAACAAAGTCACTCCTAAAACATTTAAAGTTGGTGCATGAACTACCACCTACATTTAAAACAAAGTAATGCTGCACTGTTTTGCTATCAAGCCACAGTGTGCCACATTCTCAATCATAATTTCAGTAACTTAATATAAAGGCAGCCAACTTGTCCATCAACAAGAAGTCTTCCAAGGGCAGCCAATGAATGATCTTAAGACATATAAAAATATGACTTTTTTCTTTCTTGGTTATGTCTTTTGTCCCTTGTATGAGGAATGAAACGCTAGCCCAATGTCCAATGTTCTCCACAATTTGCTATTTTAAGCTTTGACTGAAACTACAATTTTCATTTCATGATTGCTCTGCCTTTGTTTTGTTCACTTTTTCTATACATATGTAGCAGTCACTTTCATAAATTTTGGGTACTTCTTTAAATTTATATGCATGTGATGTAAGTAATGTGCTTCGATACATCTTAATATGTATCATATTTTTTAGGTGCAATGATGACGATAATGATGGTGAAGAAACTTAGATTTAAAACAGCATTGTTGTGTCTTTTTCAGTTTTAAATTTACATTTTTATTAATATTGTTTTAAATTAGCAACCAGTTGATCTTCACCACATTTCTTAAACATGGTAATTTGCCAGTGATAATGTCAGTAATTCAAGATCATGCTGATATAATAATGAAATGTTGACATTGTTAATGTTTATTTCATTTTCCTGTAGGGAGACAATGACAACTTCCGAGCTCTGCGCTACGTAGCCAAATACACCATCAACCCTGCAATAGCTCATGGCATCAATGAACTGCTGGGATCTGTGGAGGTAATCAACATGTTACCCATACTACAATGGTAGATGTAATTATAATAGGCACAGTGATAGAAGTTGTACAAATTGCTACAATTGAAGTGTCATTACTAGTAATAGTAGTAGTCATAGTAAAAGTAATGATGGTATAGCTGTAGTGATAATAGTATTTAGTGTTGGAGGGGTGATTTTGTTGACTTGACAGAGCTGACACAATTGCTAAAAATAGCAGTAAATTGTCCTGTGTATTTCTATTTTTCTATCTACTATCTGTCTGTCGATCTTTATTTCATCTGTCTGCCTATCTGTCAGTTTTTCTATCTCCCTATCTGTCTATTTAACTATCTTCTGTCTGACTGTCTGCCTGTCCTCTATCCTCCCTTCCATGGGATATCTGTCTTTCCATCCATCTGCCTACTGGTCGATAATCTTCTTTGTATGTTTGTCTGTCTTCCCATCAGAATACCTCTCTTTCTTTCTCTGTCCATCCCTGTTTTTTTCTCTTTCTGTTTTTTATCATGTGTCCCTCAGTTCCAATTTCAACAAGATAATGATTCATCAGCGCAAGCATAAAATTTCTCTTCCCATAGACTGGCAAGTTGGCTGATCTAGTCCTGTGGAAACCTGATTTCTTTGGAGCTAAACCTGAGCTCATCATCAAGGGTGGGCAGATCGCCTGGGCACAGATGGGTAAGGACATTTGCTGAGCAATGCTGATATCTAAGACTGTGTGGATTAAAGCAAGTTTTTCTTTATCTGTTGAGAGAAAACGAGTTAAATAAATACAAACAATTAATAGAAAATAACAGGGGAAACATAACACTTATGAAATCCATCATATCTGAATTAGATCTGTTCTATGATTGATACCCCAAACAATGATATAACTGAGTAGAGAGGGAAATAAAGCAATGGCGTCAGTCATTTAGTATTTGCCACTGTGACTGTTTGTCTCTACATGCAAGATGTGACATCTGTCATTAATTAAACCTTTTGATCCCATTGTATTTCTTTTTCTTCCCTGCTTTCCCCTCTCACACACATGCACCCTCTGCACACATGCAAACCTACTTATCTGTACATACATGCATATTGTGCACATACATATTCACTCACACAAATATACACATGTGCACACATATACAAATATATATATATGCACACACACAAATATACATATGTGCACACACACACACACACACAAAACCACACACACACATACATTCACATATATTCACATTCATATGCACCATATATTCACACATACATTCACTTGCACAACTTCTCACATACACACACCCACACACAAACTCACACAGGTCTGGCCAATGCCTCCATCCCCACCCCTGAGCCAGTAAAACAGAGGAAAATGTTTGGCAGTTATGGGAAGGCGGTTGGTCCTCATTCCTTTGTGCTTGTCAGCAAGGTAAGTCTGGACATTTCATATATGAATCTTAGACTATGGACATTTCATATATGAATCCCTTGGAGAATGGACCTTCTGTTGGTTGTACGACAAAAGGGCAAAAAGTAACAACATCCGTATGACAAAAGGTGAACTTTTACCTTCTCTGCATAACAAACGGGTGAATCAGTCAATAAATTATCTGACCAATTAGCCCCTTTGTCATGCAGAGAAGTTCAGGGTTTGCCATTTTGTCATATAAAAGTTGTTACCTATTCACCTCTTTGTCATACAGCCGATGATTTCATATATGAGCCTTAGAGAATGGAGATTTCAGATATGATTCCTTGAGCATTTATACGTTATAGGTGAGGATTTAAGGTTTGACATTTCTTGTCTGAATCTATAAATATTGACAATTCACATTTGCTTTTCACAATGAACATTTGATACATGAACCTTTAAGAATGAAATTTCATACACGAGCCTTTAAGAGTTAATATTGGCTGCATGAATCTTACAAGTATGTATGGACATTGCCACATGGACTTTTTAAGGTGGACATTTCATACATGAAATAAATAGACCTGTAGGCTATGCACATTATGAAACTTGATCATATAATGTATGCAAAATATGTATGAACACTTGTTTGACAGGATATATCATACAGAACACTTCACTGACATAACTGAAGAGTTTCAATAACCTATGACATTTCCAGACGACATAATATGATTCCTTTCCTTTTTTTGTGACTATGTATCTCATTACTGTGTTCCTTTCATTGTCGTCTTATCATTGTCTCAGTCGTTGATTTCATGACTAATAAATTCAAAAGAGAAAAAAAGAATTGTGAAATAAAAAATGAAAATGTAACTACAAATAAAGTGGAAAATGAATTCATTATTACTATTCAATGTCAATCGATTAGTTCAACTGAGCAGATGATGGAATTATTGATATCAGTAAAATAGGAAAGAAAAGAGCTTTGCTTTGGTGAAAAAAATGTATTATTCTATCGTTCTTCAAAACAAATGCAAATATGAATACTTTATTTACCTATAATGAAATACATCTTGACCAGTGCAGAACAAATTCAAACAAAATATATGAAGAATACACTACAAGCATACATTTGACACTTTTTCTACATATCCGTATATACCTGCACACCTACATATGCATACACATATATAACACACATACACACATGCATCCAGACATACGTGCATACATAGAAACATTCATTCATCCATCACATCCATCCATCCATCCATCCATCCATCCATCTGTCCATCTATCCATCCATCCATCCATTCATCCATCCAGCCATCCATCCATCCACATCCATAAATACATACATACATACAGACATACATACACACATTATTTGTATAAAATCTCTGTACGACAAAAAGGCAAATCTGCACCTTCTCTGCATGACATACTGATACATTCACATTCAAAGTTCCCTCAATTTGTGACCCCAAAGTCAGTACAATCTGACTTCTCAACAAAGTCTTTGACATCCATCTGCCTCTTCTCAGCTGGTCATTGCCACAAATGTTTCTGAAAATAGAATAAGGCTTGCATTTTCTTAACATATAGAATACCACAGCAAAATCAACTTAATTTGGGTTTTTTAGTCTTTGATCTCAGACCTCTTATTAACATGAGTGTTGTTAAATATCAAGGTTTAAATACCTAGGCTAGTGATATCAGTCTGTTGAATATTAAGCTCTCTGTATTGTTTTTTCTATTTTAAATACATTTGATTAGTTGCCAGTCGACAGTCGCATAAGATTTGAACACATTTTTATAAAATGAGGGTTTTTAAGTATTATTGACTTGATCTCCAGGCTGCTGTAGAATCTGGCCGACTGGAGGAGTATGGCATCACCAAGAAGGTGTATGCTGTGAGAAACTGTCGGAACCTCAGCAAGAAAGATATGGTCCTGAATGACTTTTGTCCAGATCTTTCGGGTAGGCATCTCTTATTTCAGAGCTATGTAGAGCATGTTCCATCTAACACTGGAGGAATGGTTGTCGTAGAGAAGGGCCTGAAGTGTAGAAGTTAAATTCCCTCCTTTAAACGTGGATTTGTTGTTATGAATTTTCATTTTAAGAGGAATGAGATGATTACAAAGATGGATAGAAGGATAGAAAGATGAGTCAACAGACAGATGGATGAATAGACTGATAAATGAACCAAAAACTATTGGACAGACAGACAATCAGACAGACAGACAGATTAATAGAAGTTGAGCAAGTAGGTAGAAAGTAGGTAGGTAGGGAGATAGGTAGGTAGATAAGTAAGTAGGTAAGTGGTAGGTAGATAGGTAGATAGATAGGGAGGTAGGTAGATAGGAGGTAAGTGGGTATTAGGCAGAGAGAGAGAAGCAGACATGCAGACAGACAGACAGACTTAAATGCACTGACAGTTTCATGGTTCAGTATTGATTGTGTCCACTTTTGCTTCTGTTTATTTTCAGTGGATCCCCAGAGCTATGCTGTGACCATGAATAATGGCAGCAAGACTGGAACACATTTGACTTGCCCTCCAGCGGACAGACTATCACTTGCCCAGAGATACTACCTTTTCTAAATAGAGGAAGACAGACAATCTCTGATATGATCAGAGATATTGTGTCTCCTAGACAGACAGATAGACAACTAGACAAACTTTGATATGTTCCTAAAAATTTCCCCCCTTTTTTTTTGTAAATGATATTTTTTCTTTCACCCAGGTGTTCACTCATCTAGAGCTATTGTCAAGACTGAAAGACGGAACATATGCTGTTAATACAGCAGCAAAAAATTCCTTCCATTTCCAATGTCAGTCAGCCTTTGCAATGATAACACAATGTCCCTTTTTGCAACAGACTTCAGTTAGCTAAAGACAGTTTGTTTTTTTTTTACACTATTCAGCTGTTATATATTATATAACCCAAGAAAAAACTTTTCCTGTTTCAGTTGTGATGATGCTCACTGTGATTTCCCTCCCTCGAAACTTTCAGACTTCCACTGTGGCAAACCAACTGATGTATAAACAAACGTTTCCAAACCTATGAAAATGTCTGTCTCCAGACAGGGCAGGTGTTCTCGCACAAAACCTTTATATAGACATATATTTTGCAACCAATTCAGACTGGATTTCTTGACAAAGTGAGAGATTGAGAAGGGGGAGGGGGGAGGGGGAGCCTGACAATTTTTTTTTTGCCTTTGACCCTAGGTCATTTTATTGTGCACATGTATAATTGGCATGTCTGTATGTCCTTGGAAACTTGCCCGCATATTTGATTGTCATGAAAATGGTCACTACCTTGAATGCTACCCTATTATTAAAAATCTGCCTTTTCCCTGTTACTACCTCACCAAATCGTTCCAAAGTTTGCATGTCATTTTTAACATCAAATATCTGAAAAGTGGCTCCAGCAAATTGAAATTTCAGTAATAGTTGTTTTTTAAGAATTTTTCAAAATGCCATTTTCAAATACATGTATGTACAAAAATTGGCATTTTTGTTAATTGAAAAAATATTTTCCCAAAAAGTAAAAAAAAAAGAAACAACAAAAAACCCTTGTCTTTTTCTTTCTTAAGATCTTATGTATAGGACAGTATGTGGGCCAAATATGATGAAAATATATTGGTAAGTTTGGAGACAGAAAAAAAAGGAGAAAAAAAATCATACTTTCAAGAAAAACCCAAAACCCAAAATTGATTGTGTCTATAATTAGTAAAAAAAAAAAAAGAAAAAACATTGAAAAAACTTCAATATGCACAGAACTGTACAATTTGGCAGAGAGGACATTGAAGTTACTATGGAGCCTTCTCTCTCTAATACTTCCTGGAGGGCTTATTCTTGAGTCTCAAATGTGGCCCTGGCAGTTTATATTTGCTGTTTGATAAATGCTGATATGTACTATTGTAGAGACATTTTCTTTCTTTTACTTCACTGCATCTGAATGAGTGAACTCCCCAACCCAAAGTCCAGTGGTTTTGTTCAACAGTAGAAATTCTCACAAAATCCATGTTGAATTCAGCAGTTACATTTAGAATAAAAGATTGGCAATACCATCTTCCATCTTTTCCCTCAAATTGATAGGGAATTTTGCTGAACTTTGACCTATAAAAAAAATCTGTTAGAAATAGTTTTTTAGTCACATGAACGTTCTGGACGAAAAATCTAATGTGGAAGTGATTATTCTTTTTAAAAAATAAATATAACAAAATGAAAATTGACATTTTGACCCCAAACAGGTCAATCCAGATGCCACACCCCACCCCCCTCCCCCCTCTTCCCCTTAGACTTACCATTCAATGTTATATTTGTGGTTTATTTTGAGAGGCATGTTCTAGAAAATTGCGTTTTCTCTATACAATGTAATTCTTTCAAGCGTTTTAGTTGCAGATCTGAAACAGCATATTTTTTTATTTTTTTTATTTGCTGTTGATAGACATGTAGAAAAAATGTATCCCTATCAGAAATCTTTACTCAGAAAACTGCAACTGAACAGGTCTTTCTACTTACTGTGTTTGATGTTTAATGATGTTCAAGGTGGTCATTGGTTTCTAATCTCATCACTTTTCCCTTTACTTTGCCCTCAGTACCACCTCAAATACCAGCACTAGGTATCGTACTATCGCCCATCACTGCTGTTATAAAATCTGAGTCGTCATACCATCATCTAATTGCTACCATATTTACCTGGGTCATCACTAGCAACAATGCTATCACAACATCATCATCTCTGCTATTTCATTTTATACAAAAATGTCTTAACACTAAGACGACTGTCTAATCAGTAACTCCACAAATACAATTTTAAAAAAGCGAAAAAAAACGATATGAATATTTCATGCACATCATGATCATCACCTTGTAAAAAAAATAAGTTTCAGAGCAAAATTGTAAATTATTCTCAGCTTCCTTAAAAACAATACCACAATGTATAGAATTTAAACGATTAAATATTATACTCAGCTGTTATGTAAATCAGTCTTTTTACAGGTGTGGATTAAACTTTGTTTTCAACAGGAATTCTGTTACAATAAATTAACATGCTGTTTTCATTTTTGGGAAGGAAATCTGCTTTAATCTTGTGGTACTATTTTTTTATCGGTCAGCATGGAGGAATTTCACTACAATGCAGCATATTTTATTACAAACTGGTCTATTTAATTAAAATAACAATGTTTCACATTCTGTTATGTGTACATGTGTGCCTATGACTGTTACGTCTTGTCTACTTTTTGTACAGAAACTTTTAATTGCATACGGTTCAAGTTAATGTCTATACTAGATCTATATATCAATAAGAAAATAAACAATGTTTTCACAGAAATGTGGGAGACATTATGACTGTAACTGGCTTGCTTCAACCATCTACCTGTACAAAACCCTCATCACTTACATTGCTGTCCCTTCCGACACCACCAACACTGCAAAAACTACAACAACTGACAACTACTGCCTGGGGGGGGGGGGGGCACAGTGGCTTTGTGGTCTGGTGTCTGCTCATGGAGAAAACAGGCGGGGATC